>PVKS010027536.1:0-27421 GCA_004027875.1 Aplodontia rufa
AAGAAATCAATGGAAAGAAATATACTCAGTTCTCAAGCACATAGGAAAAAAGAATTAGAATGGGGTGGGGTCAGTGAGGCAAGACTTACTAGAGATGTCCAGAAGCCAGGTCCCAACCTCAGTGTGTGTGTGTGTGTGTGTGTGTGTGTGTAATTGTGCATGTGCACCCATGCACAGATATGCATGAGCACTCTGCCCCAGAATCCCTTTTGGGGTCCATGAAGAGGTTAGCTAGTGTGGGGTAGAGGACAGAGAAGGGAGCTTGGATTACCAGGAGGAGCCTAAGGACAAAGACCACCACACCAAGATGCTTCCAGAGGGGACTTCCACCACTTCCTGTGCATCTGAACAGCAGTGCCACTCCAGGGATCTGCACCAATGCCCCCTATGTGCAGGGTCTCCAGTATTGGGGAGCCCATTTAAGAGAGGTTGGAAACGCTGCACGCAGCCCACATTTACCACACACTC
Source organism: Aplodontia rufa (assembly GCA_004027875.1). Lineage (NCBI taxonomy): Eukaryota > Metazoa > Chordata > Mammalia > Rodentia > Aplodontiidae > Aplodontia > Aplodontia rufa. The sequence goes on from PVKS010027536.1 coordinate 469, forward strand.
CCACTTAGTGACATCACAAAGTGTTCAGAAACGTCAAATGTCTGGTGGAAGGTAATGATGATATTTATCTATTAACTTTAATTAAACGGGTAGAGATGATCCATCTTTAAACTGCAAACATGGCTGACTTGAAATCTAGCTGTTAGAATATGCTGTTAAAAATCAGATTGTGAAGGGCTGGAGCGGTAGCTCGGTAGTTATGGCGCTTGCCTGGCATGTGCAAGTAATGGGTTCAAACCCCAGCACCCATGTACACAACTAAGTGTCGGAGCAATAAAAGTCATGTGAAAAACTCAATAAAAAAATTGATTGTCTCTGTCTCTCTCCCTCTCACTGTCCTTCTCTCTTTAAAAAAAAAAAATCAGATTGTGAGGGTTGGAGGGGTGGCTCAGAGTTTGTATAGCACTTGCCTGGTGTGGGTTTGAACCCCAGCACCACGAACACAACAAAGTGTCAGAGCAAGGAAAGCCATATGAAAAATAGAATAAAATCGATTCATTTTTCATTTTATTTTCATTTTTATTTGCTTTTTTCAGCACCAGGCAATGCCTGGCATGTACCAAATGCTTGATATTTATGTGTTGTGTGAATAAATGACCAGAGTACCAGGATCAGAGTAGGAAGTAAGAAAAGATGTGGCTAAGGAGGAAGGAAAGGTGAGAGGCTTGCTCAGAATTCCCTCCCTCGGCTAGCCTGGAGGATTTGGGGAGGGCCAGGGCCCAGGCTAGGCTGAGGAAGAACTGCCAAGTCCCAATACTGAAAAAATCATCAATTAGGGGCTGGAGCGGTGGCTCGGTGGTTACAATCGCTTGCCTGGCATGTGCAAATATGCGAGTTCGAACCCCAGCACCACGTACACAGCGGAGTCTGGGAGCAATGAAAGCCACATGAAAAACTAAATAAAATTGATTCTATCTTTCTCTCACTGTCCCTCTCTCTTTAAAAAAAAAATCAGATTGTTGGAAATATTCATTATCCTACCCTGTAGGATTTACCAAACACTCTGAAAGAATGTTGTCACCAATTATGAATGAGACTGACAGTGATTTACATCACAAAGGAAGAACAATGACCGCAGAATCCAGGCAGACCAGCAGAAACCCAGGGACTATGCAGTCCTCCACAGGTGCACGAATTCCAACCTCCTCTAGGGGGCGCTCACAGTTGGTGTTTGCAACATAACCAGCTGCTGTAGTGACCAGGGCTGCTCACATTTTAGTCATAAGTATAGCTGACAACTTTGCAGTTGCTCCAGGTCAGACACTATTTTAAGCACTTTAACTTTCCCAGTGTCTCAATGCAATTGTTATCCCCATTTTAAGAAGCAGAAATAAAAAATATGCTTTAATTAACGACTCAAGGTCACTCTGACAGTGTTCAGTAAACTCTAGAAACGCCCTTATTTTATTTCATGAATACCCTCTTTCACAATCGTTAATAATTCAGCTGATAGGTTACAATGAATACACCTTGGTCAGGGATAAAAATGGAGTCTTCTGGAAGGGAGCCCCATTCCCCTGGAGAACATGAAAAAGAGATGTGTTTGGGATGTGCTGTCTGCCAGGAAGTTCCTCTTGATACACATGGCCCACTTTAGAATCCCTGCTGCAGAGGGTAATCTGAATCCTCTCCCTCTTCCTCCAGCCCAGGAGCTGACTGACTGGCTCCAGCCAGTGCCAATGGGTGTTCACCCCTCAGGATGTGCTCTGACTCCTCAGGGATCCTGGCTCAGGGGTCCTGCCCCTGATCTCAGAGGTTCTCAAGCACCTTCATGTTCATGGTAAACCCCAGGGAGAAGGTGAGTCAGGGTGGGGTATGCAGTCACTGGTCAGAGGTGCCCCCACTCCACTAACCCAGGCTAGGTCCTGCCTGGGTACTGGGCAGAGCACACAGCAAATGGATAAGGGCTCTGGTCTTCAGTGTTGTCAGAACCACTGACCTCCTGGGGCAACCCAAGCTCCCCAGCTCCAATTTAAAAAAATGAAAAGGAAGGAAAGAAAAGAAAAAATAGGGTAATGCTTGTGACTACTCTGTACGCCCTGCCTAGGTGGGTCCCCTTTGTTTGGATTCCACCTTGGCCAATTAGCAGACCAGACTCAGAACGTCTTTGTAATACTCCAACTGAATCCATTCCAAAGCCATTGGTTTTATGAAATGTGGTTTTAGGGTACAGATAGGAGGAAGGGAGCTGCCACACCTGGAGGCTTCATACTGTCCCTGAGGCACCTGCCCAGAGCCCACTATGGAGCTCCTGAGCCCGAGTGCCTAACCATCCCATACTGGGGCCCATCCTTTTCTCTTGCTACAAAAGCTAACAGGGAGTGACTGAGGTTAGCTCAAAGTCTCCCTCAGGGTCATCATACAAGAAAGACAATCTCAGACTTGCCATAAGATATCAAAACACAACACACAAACAAGCATATGAAAAGATATTGCAAATCACCAGCCATTAGGAGAAAGTAAATTAGAGCCCCAATGCAAAACACCTGGTAGAAGGGCTGGCGCTGTGGCTCAGTGGTTTCAGCACTTGCCTGGCATGTGTGAGGACACAGGTTTGAACCCCAGTACCATGTACACAATGAAGTGTCAGAGCAACAAAAGCCACATGAAAAACTAAATAAAATTGATTCTCCCCCCCCTCTCTTTAACTGTCCCTCTCTCTCTTAAAAAAAAAAAGAAAAATTAAATAAGCCCACATCTGTTAGAAAAGCTAATAAATACTGAAAACCAAAGGCTGGGAATGATTCAGCAAAACTTCAATTCTTATACTTTGCTGGTAGGAATGTGGAATGGTACAGTCACTCTGGAAACTAGTTTGGCAGTTTCTTAAAGAGTTAAACACACACTTAGCAATCCAGTGACTGAACTCCTGAGCATTTATTCTAGAGATATGAAATATTTTTTTGATGCTGAAGATTAAACCCAGGTGTGCTCTATCACTGAATTGCATCCCCAGTCCTTTTTTTTTTTTTAATTTTGAGACAGGGTCTCAGTCTCACTAAGTTGCTGAGGGTGGCCTTAAACTTGTGATCCTCCTGCTTCAGCTTCCCACTTGTTGGGATTACATGCGTGTGCCACCAAGCCTGGTAAGAAATGAAGTCTTATGTTCACACAAAAACTTGTACACAAATGCATATAATAGCAGCTTGCCTGCCTTTCTTCTCTCCCTACTTCCTTTCTTCCTTCCTTTCCTTCTTTATGATACAGGGGATTGAACCCGGGAATGTTGGCCACTGAGCTACCTCTTGATCATTTTTATTTTCTATTTTGAGAAAGGGTCTCACTAAGTGGCCTTGACCTTGTAATCCTCCTGTCTCATCCTCTGGAGTCACAGGGATTACACCTTGCCTTCTGGTTACAACTTTCTTTGTAGTCGTCTCGTAATGGACCAGATGTTCTTAGTAAGTAAATAAACTGATACATTCACACAACGGGATACTATTCAGCCATAAGAAAGGACCGTTACTGATACACACAATTCAGAGAATTATGCTGTGAAAAAACGAGTTTCTCAAATTACATGCTATAGGGTTCCATTGAAATAACATCAAATTGACAAAATTATACAGGTGGAGAACAGCTCAGAGGTTTCCAGGGTGTGGGAACAGAGGGAGGTTGTGACCATGAATAGCATGAGTTAGTTCTTTTGTGACGATATGGCAATTCTGTATCTTAATTGTAGATGTTTAGATCTGTAAATATGATAAATTCCATAAATCTGTATACAGAAACACAAACAATGAGCACAAGGAAGAATGGGTGAAAACTGAGGAAGATCTGTATTCCAGTTAATTATTGTACCTATATCAGTTTCTTTTTTTTTTTTATAATGTGCTACAGATGCATAAGATGTCTTCAATGGCAGAAGCTTATGGGTGATTGGATACGTGGGACCTCTCCATACTATTTTTTCAATTTCTGATAACTCTATAATTATTGCCAAGTTAAAAAGTCAACAACCACAAAAACACGCCATAAGGCTGGAATAATGTGTTATTGTAGAAATGGACAAATTCGTTAGTGAAAATTTTGCAGTAGTGTTTTCCCATGGTGACTCTGCATTCTGCTTGTGGATTGTAAGATAATTTAAAGTGTCACACAAAAATACTTGCCACTTCAAAAGTGATTTATTTATTTTAACGTTTACTAGAAAAAAATCAGACCCATGATTTTCAGCATAAGGCTAAGGCAAATATTTAAATTTAAAATGCAATGAAGCAGTAATAAATATTAAGTAAATAAGTTCCATATGAATATAACAGGAATGGAGATGGTGTTCACATGACTAAATATCGAGAAACAGGAGAGCGAAGGGTACATTGGTAGACGCCTGTACATGTAGTGATTGAGTTTACGATAAAAAGCATTCTAAACAGGACGGGTTGTGCTAATTAATGAATGGAGGTAAGTAAATTGGTGGCCAAAAATCATCTATTTGGAATAAAATTAAGTTAAATCTCTGTCTCACACCATAAACAAGCTTCAGGTGGATTACAATGTTAGGAGCTGGTTGTTTTTTTTTTTTTAAGAGAGAAGGACAGAGTGTGAGAGAGATAGAGAGGAGCAATTTTTATTGAGGTTTTCACATGGCTTTCGTTGCTCTGACACTTAGTTGTGCACATGGGTGCTGGGGTTTGAGCCCGTGTACTTGTGCATGCCAGCAAGCACTATAACTGCCAAGACACTGCTCCAGCCCCTGTTAGGAGCTTTCTAAGCATGATAGAAAGTTGGAGGCAATAAAGGAAAAACAAAGGATACATCTGACTGTGTTTAAATTAAAATTGGTCTGAGAAAAGCACAAAAACCAAGGTAAAATAGAAGAAAATACTTTTTTTTAACAAACTTTTTTTTTTTTTTAAAGAGAGAGGGACAGTGAGAGAGACAGAGAAAGAGAGAAACAACTTTATTTAGTTTTTTCACATGGCCTTAGTTGCTCCAACACTTAGTTGTGTATGTGGTGCTGGGGTTTGAACCCGGGTCCTCGTGCTTGCCAGGCAAGTGCCGAAACCGCTGAGCCACCGCTTCCAGCCCCACTTTTTTTTTTTAATGGTAGAGAGGATCAAACTCAGGGACTTGTGCATGCTAGGCAAGCACTCTGTCATTGAACTCCATCCCTAACCCTTTTTATTTTTTTATTTCGAGGCAGGGTCTCATTAAGTTGTCCAGGTTTTCCTGGAACTTTTAATCCTCCTGCCTCAGTCTCCCTACTAACTGAAATTATAGGCATGTGCCACCATGCCCTGCTTGAAGAAAATCCTTTTGAAGGAGGCATACAAATAATAACCAGAATATACAAGATACAATTGCAAATAAGTGATTTTTCCTTCTTAATTTTTTTCTCTCTCTTTTCTTTCTGTGATCAGAATTAAACTCAGAGCCTCACATATGCTAGGCAAACTCTTTTACAGCCTACAGCCCTAGTACAATAAATGATTCTTTTTTTTTTTTTTTGCACTAGGGGTTGAACGCAGGGCACTTTACCACTGAGCTACATCCCCAGCCCTTTTTATGTTTTATTTTGAGACAGGGTCTCACTAAATTGCTAAGGGTCTACCTAAATTGCTGAGGCTGGCCTTGAACTTGCAATCCTCCTACCTCACCTTCCCAAGTTGCTGGGATTACAGACATGCACCACTGTACCTGGTTCCAATAAATTATTTTTTTTTAAAGAAAGAGGGGACAGTGTGAGAGAGAGACAGAAAGAGAGAAGCAATTTTAATTTAATTTTTCATGTGACTTTCATTCCTTGGACATTTCATTGTGTTATGTGGTGCTGGGGTTTGAACTCGAGTACTGACGCATGACACGCAAGCGCTATAACCGCTGAGCATCCCCTCCAGCCCCATAATTTTTTTTTTTTTTAAGGGAAATAGCCTAGTAGACAAAATGCTCAAGTAATTCATCTGGGCCATTCACAGAAAAAGATATCCAAGTGGCCAATAAACATATGAAAAGATGGGCATAGCTGCACAGTAATCCGGATAATGCAAGTTCAAGCAGCAACAGAAAGGCATTTATCTCCCATGAGATGAAAAAGACATTAAGAAATGATTAATTGGGCTGGAGCGGTGGCTCTGCGTGCAGTTACGGTGCTTGCTCAGCATGCACAAGTACACGGGTTCAAACCCCAGCACCCACATACACAACGAAGTGTCAGAGCAACGAAAGCCATGTGAAAAACTCAATCAATATTGATTCTCTCTCTCACTGTCCTCTCTTTAAGAACAAAACAAAACAAAACAAGTAACTAATAAAGCACAATGCACTGTGGGAAAATCCACCCTCCCATATACGGTTGGTAGGACCATAAATTGTTACAACCTTTTAAGATCACATTTATCAGGATTAAAGATGCACATAAATTTTGTTCCAGTGATTATAGTTTAGTAAGCATTTGTCCTGTTTGTTGCAGCCTTACTCAAAATATTGAAAATTTGAAAGCATTCTCAATGTCAGCTACAAATGAAGTGGCTAATCAAATTATGGTACATTCATATTATAAAATATAACAAAAATAATGAAGCAATAATTATATGAACTGACATGAAGTACAAAAAAGTCACCTATAAAATATGGGTATTATCTCATCTCATATGTAAATAAAGACAACCATATATTTCACATATATTTAATAACTACTTACTATGTACCAAGTGCTATTCTAGGGTCTGGAGATATAGAAATGAGCAAAATAGACAAGGTTCTGTTCCCTTAGCTCTTGTGATAGGGAAACAAATTTAAAATGATTTATTGTAAACAAAAAATAAATCAAAAAAATAAGGGAGGGGATGATTCTGAGCAGACAATAAAACAAATTAGAGGGCTATTACTATCTCTGTCCCCAAGTAACCCAAACCTATCAGCACTGTGTGTGCATTGCCACCTCCTTTTCCTCTACTGGCATAGTCCTGGAAAGATGAGCATCAGTCCTTCTGAGTTCCAAGATGAGCTCTGCCCAGCAGCACAGCCTCATCATCTGAGTGAAAAACGCACTTCTTTGCTTAAGTCTCTGCAGAAGAATCAAGCTCATTCTTACCGACTCTCTTCCCTGAATCTGCTCTTTCTGTTATTGCTCCTTTCCTGGGTGGAGTCTGGGGGAAGCTCTAGGAAAGAGGGGTAAGTTTTCACTCCAGAACCTTCTTCAGTCAAAGGTTAGGTGAAAATGTTTGAGTCTAAGTGAACTCCGTCCTGAATTTTGTTGCTGCATCAGGTCTTTTCAAAGAAGGCTGAGTTTTAGAGGTGAAGAAGAGAGTGAATTTTGTCCCCAAAGCCTTTGCTCAGGCCTTTGACTGCCCTGGCCGGATAACAGTTACCTTATGCTCCCAACCTCGAGTCCCATACATGACCTCTCTTTGTATCTCTCCTAATAGATCCCCTTAAAGCCCTCCCTGATTTCCATTTCTACCTAGCAGTCCCTGGATGCTATTAATGTGCTGACTTTTAAGTGAGACAAGGTCCTTCTTGATCTAATCCACAAATATAATCTGATTACTATAAAGTTCTTTACACTGGGGGGATGCTGATGGTATAGCTCTGAGGCTTGCCTAGCATGTGCATGACCCTGGTTTTGATTTCCAGCACTGCAAAAAAAGTTAATGAAAAATAAAATTAATAAAAGTGGGATGTACTATTCAAACACTATGCCATTTTATATAAGGGACTTGAACTTCAGAGAGAGTGAGTGTGTATGTTTGTGTGTGTGGGTGGGGGGTGTCCTAGAACCAATTCCTTGCAGTTATTGAGGAAAATACTTGTGTGTGTGTGTGTGTGTGTGTGTGTATAGCATTTTAAACTTTGAATAGAGAAGAGCTTTCCAATCAGGAACTAAAATCTAGAAGCTCAACGGGAAACAACTATTAGATATGATTATAGTTTAAATTTCAATTTAGAAAAAAATTTTCAAAAACAAAATTATTAAAAAAGATAAAATACCTAAGGGATGTTTGCAACATATGTCACAGAGAAAGAGTTCCTTTCCTTATTATATAAATAGCATTTTCAATTGTAAGAAAATAATAAGCAAAAGATAGATAATAGATAATTCACAGAAAAGGAAATTAAACCGAATATATTAGAACATGTTTAAACACACTAGCAATTAAAAATACTACTAATAATATGTTCTTTGTTTTATTTATGGTGCTGGAACTTGTACATGATAACCCAAAATAACATTTGGCCCAAAATAACATTTGGGCTTTTTTTTTTTTTGCTTGTTTTTGATTTAAAAAAAAATTCTCTCTAAAAGTCTGAATATGTATTGATTGGGTTTGGAGGATGTGAAAAAAACAGTGTATTTCTATTCAGTTGCTGGGAATAAAAATCAGTATGTTTTTAGTTTAAAAACTGGAACTACCTATCATAATGTTAAGCGTATATGTTTAGATATTTGAAGTTTACTTCCAGGAACTTATCTGGTAATTAAAATCATACCAGACATAAGTGAAATGATTCTTTGTTTTTTCCCCAGTACTGGAGGTTGAACCCTTTGGTGCTCTACTTCTGAACTACATCCCCAGCCTTCTTTATTCTGACACAGGATCTCAGTAAGTTGCTTAGGTTGGCCTGGAACTTTGAAACTCCTGCCTCATCCTCCAAAGTTGCTGGTTTACAGGCTTGCACCACCATGCCCAGTTTGATCTTTAATATTTAAAACATTTTATTGTAACAAATTTCAATCACACACAAAATTAGAATAGTGTATTGAGTTCTGATATACCTATCTCAACCTCAACTATTATAAACTCAGAAACAATCATACCTTTTTTTTTGCACTGACATAATTTTTAACATATCACAGAAATCATTATTATTTTACCTGTAAATATTTAAATATTTTAAAAGACTCTTGAGAAAATTAACTACAGGACTGAGGATGTAGTTAGTGGTAGTTTACCTAGTATGTGCAAGGCCCTGGGTTCAACCCCCAGTATAGACCCCAAAAAAGCTTAACTACAATGGTATTATCACCACCAAAAAATTTAACAATTCCTTAATGTAATTAAATATCCCACATTTTACATTTTCCAAATTATTTCATAAATGAGATTTTTAAAGAGTATTTGTTCAAATTAAGATACAAAGATATTCACTACAGCATTGTTTGTAATAGTGAAAAAGTAGACCCAACCTAAATATATGTCAATAAGGGAGACTAGTTAAATAAATTATATGAGAGCTACATAAAGGAATACTGTGCAGCTGTTCTAGATTTTTAAAAAAGTTCCACAATATGTATTAAATGAAAAAAGAAGTTTGCAAAAGACAATTTTTTTTGCAATATATAATTTATATATTTGTATTTTTCAATACTAGGGAAAGTTTGGGAGATAAAACCTGAGCGTGGGAGTGTATTATATGAGGGAAATTAGGAAACCTTTGCTTTAACATTACATAGCAAAACATCATGAATTGCTTTTATAATTAAACAGTTATTTTTACACTTCAGAGAACAAAAGATATGAACAAAATTAAAAGACAAATAATATAAAAATTTATGACACATGGGCTGGAGCAGTGGTGGTGCTTGCCTGGCATGTGTGAGGACCCAGTTTTGAACCCCAGCACCACATACACAAGTGTCATAGAAACAAAGGCCAGATTTTTAAAATAAAATTGATTCTCTCTCTCTCTTAAAAAATATTTTTGTGACACATCTTGAAAGCAACGAGATACTATCCATACTACATAATTTCTACAGATCAATAAGGAAAGCATATTTGAAAATTAAAAGTGGTTAAAGGAACTGAATTAATTAGATAACAGCAGAAGAAATACAACTGGCTAATAAAACTGTAAAGATGTTCAACTTCACTACCAAAGCAGTAAAATTAAGGGACTGGAGCGGTGTTTGCTCAGTGGGGAGGTTACAGTGATTGCCTGGCTCGTTTGAGGACCCAGGGACCTGGGTTCAAACCCAGCACCACGTATACAACTAACTGTCAGAAAAACAAAACCTAGATGAAAATATAAGTAAAGTTGATTCTTTCTCTCTCCACTGTCCCTCTGTCTTACAAAAAAAAAAAAAAAAAAAAAAAGAAGGAAGTAAATTAACAGGCCACTGAGGTAATACTTATTGCCTGTAAGATTGACAAAGATGAAAATGTTTAATTAGGGGTATAAGACTACATTTTTTTCTTCAGAATGATCTGACAGTGTATAACAAGATAGAAAGTGTGAAGAGTGTGGACAAGATTAGGACAAACAACCATACTTAATTAATTTAAAAAAGAAAAAAAGAGATTGAGACAAACAGGCACTTTCAGACATTGTTGGTAGGAGTGTAAATTGCTACTGGAGGGCAATTGGATTTCTCCCAAATTATAAATACCTTTTGACCCAATAACCCACTTTTAGGAACTCTCTGATAGATATACACATACATGTGGAAGTGAAAAGGAACAAGTTTATTTATTGCAGCTTTATAGATAATATTAACAGGTAAGAAAAAATCGAAAGTCCAACAATAGGGCAACAGTCACATCACATACATCATGGTCCATCCAGTCCATCTACAAGATCTATTATGCATCTGTAAAAAACAAACAAGAAGTTAAGACCAAAGATATACTGGACGGAAAAAATAATACAGCCACATAGACTTGCATAAGCATAAAGATTACCTAGAAGGACATATTAGAAATCAATAAAAAAAAATGGCTGTCTTTGCTGAATCTGGGACAGGGACAGATGTTTTTCACTTTGCACTTTAAATGCTTTTGATCAATTAATTGTTTTACTATTAAATGAAAATGTTCAAATTGTGTGTGTAAATTTCATGAAGCAGCAGTAACACTACTAGGAATTTAGAAGGGTTACAAAGCCTCCTGCCTTGAGAATTCATTTCACGGTGTTCATGTTGAGGGAAAACAATTCGAATGTCCTTCCAGAGGTTAAGAGAATTAAGCTTTCCCCAACCAAAGGAAAATTTACTCCTCAAGGAACTGCATAAACTGGTGGAACTGAAAAAGATGACCACTGCAGATTAATTTTTTAAAAAGGCAAGTTGAAAAACTGTGAATTTAATATGATTCTGCTTTTGTTTATGAGCGCTGAAAGACACACCTGAAACAGTGCTTAATTTTGGGAGCCTCCAACAGCCTCTGGTTTTGTTTTAGTTTGAAATAGGTATTATTCTTGCCGCCTTGCCCACTTTTGGGGGGTTGAACCCAAAGGCGCTCTACCACTGAGCTACATCCCCAATCCGTTTTCATGTTGACCAGAGTCCCGCTAAATTGCCCAAGCAGTTCTCTAATTCGCGATCCTCCTGCCTCAGCCTCCCTAGGAGCTGGGCTTATCAGCCTGCGCCTTGTTGCCAGCGCCAGTGAGCACTTAAATTTTGAATTTAAATCTTCCACCTGCTTTTCCGTATTTTAAGCGTAACCCTGCCCCAAGCTGAACTTCGTGGGGGTGACCTCCTCCCCACCCTGGCTCGCTGCAAACGCGGCGGGAGGAGGCAACAGGCGGCCAGCGATGGGGGACGCCTCAGAGGGGTCTACACTTTCTGTAAAACACAGAGAAACCGTAGCTTCAGTTGTCCGGCCTTTCCGAGCTCCAGGCGAGGGAGTTGCAAGAGGCAAGAACGCAACAGATTTTTTTTTTCCGGTTATTTCTCTCTACCTGTGGTTACTTTTGCCGGGGCAAGGGAACTTCACTCCAACCCTCAAGCGATCCAGACGCATCTGACCTCTAAGGGACCTTAGCGGTCTTCCTAGCCCTGCAGAGCTGCTGGGGGCGGGAGGGAGCTGAGCGGAGATTAAGGTTTTTTTAGGTTTTATGTTTTAATGGTTTCCAAAGTTCCCAATTGCATAAACAAAATTCCAAATATAAGGTATCGTTAGCTTTATATTTTGACAGTTGCATGTGTTCTCCCATCATCACTGTTTCATACAAAGATAATGTAACGCCAAAAAATAAGATAAAAATCACACTAGTTCTTTTGGGGTAAGGGTTATCGCTGGTCAACTCATTTGTCTCCTTGCATTTATTCCACAAATACTTGAATGACTATTGCATGCCAAGAACACATGTGGGAAATTGCGTGGCTTTGGCAGACAGAGTGTCCATCTCTAACTAGGTCCCTGTGAGGCTTGGAGGGAACCTGGCTCCAGACACTCTCGATTTCAGCACTGGGCTCATCCTGGCAGGTCAGGAGTGTGCACCGTAGCCGGAATCAGTTCGTCACACAGCAGGTTAACATTTTTGTTTGGGGAATGCGTCAACTAGCAAGAGAAGGCCAGACCGAGAAAGAGACGGTGAGGGTCCCGGGGCTTTGCAGGCTCCTTCGCTCCGCTCCGCGCCTTGCCTCCCAGCACGCAGCCTTAACTTAACTGGGTGCTCACACGCTTAGCTTTAGGGGCCAGATCCCGGCCTGCCGCTGCAACCTTTCTCCGCAGTGCCCCCTGCCACTAGGCCTCCGCCAGGCCTACGGCAGCCAGGCTCAGCCAGGGGAGAGTCCGGAAGGTGGAGACCCTTCCAGAAGTTAGCCAGGCGCCAAGGTTCCCCTAGGTCCCGCGGGATTCCGGGGCAGCTTCTTCGGCCTCACGTCTTCTTATCAGAGTATCTCAAACTGGGGGTGCACAGGCAGGGAATCGGCTACCAGCTCTCTGAGGACAGGCATGTCCGCAGTTATTTTATAGTAAGCAAACAGGAAATAGAAGGCAAAATTCATGCGCCGCCCTGGCCGCCTCTCCCAAAGTTAAAATAGCAATTTAAAAAAGAAATTATTTATCAACAGTCAAGGGAACTTGGGACCAGAGGATAATTGTGGAAATGGCTTCTGGGCCTGCTTTACCGCCAGATGCCCTCTCTCCATTCGGAGAGTGGGCAAAGAGTAAGACTTGAATCTGGTACGAGACACACCCTTGCCTGCCTTGAACTCCTGGCTTCCCCTCAGCTCCACATACCCACTCTCGGTCCCAGCTTCTGAAGGATTTGTCCTCCATGCCCGGTAGAGCCACCCAGCGTTACCAGGGTGGTCTGTCCTATTTTTTTTTTCCCCCAGGGCTGAGGACCGAACTCGGGGCCTTGCGCAAGCTAGGCAAGCGCTCTGCCACTGAGCTAAATCCTCAACCCCAGTCTCTCTCTCTAGAGAAAGAGAGAGAGAAGAGGAAGAGAAAAAGGGGGGAAGAGGTAGAGATGTAAATAGGAGGGCAATTCCACGGATGCCTGGGTTCAAGCTACCACGCAGGGCAGAAAGAAGAGCCATCCAACCCTCCTCTGCACGGTTCTGGGAAAATGAAGACTGTGCACAAAAGACCCATCAAGAAGTATTGGGCAGCTTCTCCTCCAGTTTGCGTGTGGGGGTGGGGTAGGGTGGGGATTGAGAGTGGAGTGGGGATGGGGAGAGGGTAGTGAGCATACAAAGGGGGAAAAAGGACCCTACCTCTAGGGTCCAAGTAAAAAGGAAAAATAAAGTTACCCCAAGAAAATAAAAAAGAAACCTCACACTCTCCACAAACACTAAAAGTAAAAGTTTAAAAAAAATCTAAAAATTCTTGTGTGGTCCTTTGCATAAGCTGTTTAAACCTTTCAACCCTGCCTGGCGTCTGGCCTGGGTTATTGGATACATCAACAGACTCAGATATTGCAACCAAGGTTCCGCCCGTCTGCGGAGGCACCAGGGCCAGACTGGCAGTTAAGTGCGCTTTCCAAATGCCACTGACCTCCATCTTTGATGTCCAAAAGCCTGCTCCTGTTCGGCAGGGCTAGGCCTGCGTCCGGGCCCTGTCTCCCTAGGCCTTGTGGCAGCCGGAAATTTAAGTGGACTTTGAGCGATGCTCGGAGGCGCTGAACCCAGAACCAGCTGCCGAAGAGGGGCGTCTGTGGGTGGTGCCTTTGGAGTGTCTGTGCGAGGTAGTGCCCCCGCCGGGTGCTCGCCCTTGTGTGGCTTTGGAACGCTTTGCCCGAGGATTCTCCAGGGGCGAGAATCCCCAACCCCCCTTCCTCCTAGCACCCCATCCAGCGAACTGCCGAATCCAAGCCAGAGACCCGGCTTCCGGTCCCCATCCCCACACCCCGCCACCCGGGCGAGCGGATCAGCTCCCGGCCAGACTGTTTTCCTACTGGGTGGATGGATGGGTGAGTCACTTCTTAGAGGGATCGTGCCATTACCCCGCCCTCCCGCTTCCAGAAGAAAGGACTCGGAAGCTTCTTCTTGAATGGTGTTTCCAGACCCTTAGGGTCGCATCGGGTGAGGAAATACTAGTGTCACACAGTTGTCCATAAAAGCAAGAACGAGCATTCTCGAAATCTATCAAGATGCGCTGCAGAATTCACGTCCAGATTAATTTGGGAAGCACGGAGGCGTGTCTGAGTGAGCACAGGCGAGGTAGATAGCAAGGTTGTGGGAAATTTTAGTTCAGAGTTGTGCCATGTCTTCTGCCTGGATCCCGGCTCCAACGAAAAGGCCAGTGCACGGCTGGCCACTGCTTTGTGAGGTTGGACCTACTACGCGGCTTGGAGGGCCTGTTTCTTCTGTGTGTCTCCTTCCAAGTATAAAACAAAAAGATCCTTCCATCCCCACCCCTCACTGGACAAAGGGATGTGCACACGGGGTGGGGTGTGTGTGTGTATGTGTGTGTGTGTGTGTGTGTGTAAACCTTACTGTGTCTGAGGTGGATCAATAAGGGAGGTGCCAATTGTGCCCCAACCAAGGCCAGCCGCCAGTCATCTAGGTGGCCATACTTGTGCCTTAGGGTGGCCAGAAAGTCTCCATTTTGAGGCAGGCTAGAAAGAACAGTCAGCCTCCCTGGCTCCCTACCCTATATTGGAAGAACCAGCCAGAGGGTAAGACCACGCTGTGTGGTCTGCAAGGTGGCCACTGATTCCCCAGTACCACCAGCCAATTCTTGACCCCCTGGGTTGCTCACTTTCCAACACAACCCAGTCCCTGGGCCCAACGGCAGAGGGAGACCCCTTTGGTGTGTGTGTGTGGGGGCCACATATGAGTTGGAAGAGGGCCCCCACAGGATAGTGCCATTGCCCCACCCACTAGAAATGGTTTGTGGGTCACCTGGAGTAATCCTCCTCTTCCTTCAACAAATATTTATGGAGATCTTGCTGGGTGCTTATGGTTTTATCCAGAGTACTTCAGATCTTTAGCAAACCTTTCAGGGTAAGGACTATGGGTCCCTTTGTGCAGAGGAGGAAATAGACACAAAGGAACAGGTTCGGTTTCTAAGGGTTGTAAGGAAGGTATTCTAAGTTAAATTTGCATATCTCTGCTGCCTGCGCTTTCTGCCTTCTTCCTACTGCCTGGTGCCAAAGAACTCCTTCAACAGATCCGCTACCGTGGGGTGGACCCTCAAGCAGGGGGTGAAGGATGAAAAGGAAGCTGAAAAGACTCAGAAGTTTCAGGGACCCTACTTCAATAGCAACCAGGGCTGAAAAGGCAAGGTTTCATTTATTTATTTCAATTGAATATTGAACTCAAGGGCTCCAGCATGCTAGGCAAGCATTCTGCCACTGAATTACATCCCCAGCCCTCCTTCCAAACTACTTTAGGAGGATGTATCTTCAGAGGTCAAGGGCAAAACGCACTTAGGGCCTATGGGAAGAATAGTCTTTCTGTGGCCAAGGCCCTTTGGACTTCCCCTTGCCAGTGTCAGGGCTGTTTCATTTATTAAAATCCTACACTGAGCCATGATGGGGCTGCCTGTGACTGACACAAGTGACCCTGACCAGGAGGGATTAGTGGCAAATGACATCCTTGTCATATCAGGTCTATAATAACCTCTTCATCATTACATGGGGAAGGGCAGAGGGATTTATGAAGATTTCATTTGCCTTTTTTTGTTAGGTGTGTAAATATATTCTTTGTGTTATATTTAATATTTCACTGTATTTTTACAAATGTAATGACATCACTGTGTGTACACACATTTTTAAAAGAATACCCACTGAAGATGCACACAGGCTGCCCCACATACAGGGGGATTTCATCTCTGTTTGGCTTGGGAGGCCCCTCTCCAGGGAGTGAAGGGTCACTTTTGACTTCCACCTTCTAAGACTTTATACCTGGAAGCTATTTCATTAACATGCGTACAGAAAATTTATCTGTTCTACACACAATGTTCTTAGAATGGAGAGGGTGATAGTGAGCTCAGAATTCACAATTTTCCTGGCGGAAGAAAATACCCACTCATAGATGAGGTCTAATATGATGGGGTCTTATCCTGGGAATGGGTCTGGAAGGACACAATTCTCCATCTCTGGAAGCCCTACAGATTTCCTTAATGAAATCAAACTGAGGGTTCACACCTTGAATCCAGGATACCCCACACCCTACAGGATGGAATCTAATTTAATCCCAGGTGCCCAACAGGTCCACACACCTGCTGGAATTTCTGATGGTGTGTCACCTTGACTCAAGCCTGACCTCAGAGCGGCAGTGCCACCCAACAGCACGATGACCACATTTGGCCACAGAAGAGTTTCCAAAGCCAAGTCTCTGCCTCCGTGCCGGGACAGTTGTCTCTCACTTTTATCTTGGGCTGTCTCCTTGCTCTACCCTCGTCTTGGAAACCACCGGGCTTCTGGAGGCGACCGACTAGAGCTCAGATTTGATAAACTCGGATCCCCAGAAGGAGGAGGATGACATCTGGTCTGGCCGGTCGCCTCCAGAGGCCCAGTGGCTTCCAGGATAAGCGCCCAGGAAGAGGCTGGAAAGCAGCAGCAGCGAAAGGAAGCCGAGCTAGCAACCCGAAGATGGAGCTCTGGCCAGCGGTTGCCCACGAAACAGGGATCCGGGATGCCCGGCCAACAGACTTCAGGCTCTGGCCGCGGCCTGCGGACCGGCCGGGGGTAAGACCCCACAGCCTCCTTTCTCCTCCTTTCTCGATGGACAAGGCCCAGATCAAGTGAAAACGGACCCCTCAGCTTCGTGAGACTGGCCTTGGGGGCTGGAAGCCTTGGCCTCCGCGGGCATTTGCAGAAAGAGCGTGCTGGGAAGGCGAGTTTGGCGCTGGGAAACGGCCGGGAAAGAAGACCGGAGAGCCAGAGGCGTGGGAGAAAGGGAAGAAGCGAAAGGCCTGGCCGGGAAAAGGAGGCGCCCACAGCCAGCTGGGCCCAGGCGCGGCGAGGAAGTGGGAACCGGAACAGCGAAGCACAGGCGGGAGGGGACGGCGCGCGCCACCTCCTGAGACCGGAGCCCTCTCCCGGGGGCGAGAGAGGAGTGAGGGATCTCTATTGCTGGGGATGCGAAACAAGGTTGAGCAGGAGGAAGGGAAGTGCTCGGGCAGTGGAGCGGAGTCTGGGCCTTTTCCTCCCGCGGTTGTCCACTCTGTTTCTCCCACCTCCTATCCGGCGGAGCGCGGGTGATGCTTTTCTCCGTACCTGCCCTGAAGGGGACAGGGCGGGGACCTGGCTCTCAGCCTGCTACTCCCCCGACCCTTATCTGTCTCCAGCACAGTTACCAGCCCTGGTGGGCCTAGAGAGAGGGGACTGGCCCAAGAAGATGAGAACAGTAAGGCGGAGAAACGGGGACTTCTTCCATTGGCTGCTTTGTCCGTTAACACTCAGCTCAGTGTCCAGGACACAATAGAAGCTCAAAATAGTATTTGCTGAAGAACAGCTGGATAATGAATGAATGAATATAGGAATTGGGAGGTGGCGGCTTCGGGAAGGTCGGAGGCCCTGATAGGGGTAGGATAGAGACCCAGTGGACCACAGCCCTGGGCTGTCTCCTTACCTCGTACCAGGATGCGGCGGCAGTGGTCCGCCTCGCTGGGCCCGGACTGCCCATCGCTGTCTGCGCCGCTCTCCTTGGAGCCCGCAGGGCTGGAGGCCGAGGTCCCGGCAACCTCCTTTGGGCTTTCTCCACCCCGGTCAGCTTGCAACTCCACCGCTCTGCTGAGGTCCCCGTTGCCCCCACTGCCGCCACCAGACTCCGCCCGGCGTGCAGGGCCGCGGTCGCGCTCAGCGCCCCCATCGCCCATGTTGGCCGCCAAAGCCGCTTTCGCTGCAGCCTAGCCGGCCTGGGCAGGCCAAGCCCGCGACTCCCCGCCCCTCGAGCCCCCCCGCCCCCGGGACTGCTCTTCCTCCGGCCCCGCCCCTGCCTGGCTGCTCCTCCCCTCCCTGCTGATTGGGCAGGAGTCAGAGTTCTGGGACTCTCGGCCGCCGGATAGGGCTCCGCGCGTTGCGGGAGGCGGAGAGAGGAGGAAGAGGGGGAGGGGGCGGTGACCCAACTCTTCCAGCAGCTGTTCCGCCGGGCTCCGGAGGCTGGACTGCTTGGGTATTCTGAGGAGCGCCCTACACCCTTCTCCTAAAGTGTATTAACCTCCCCTCACTATTTCCGTACTCTTCTCCCTTCCCCAATCCCGCGGTCCCTAGGGAAGCGCTGATCCGCGCTCCCGGTGTGGTTCCGCTGAATCAATAACCAAAGTGCGCGAGGAAGGCGACTCGGGCGAGGTCGAGCAGAGAACTGGAGGTTGGACTTGCTCGAGCGCTTGGGAGGGTGGGGGTTGGATTGAGACGCGGCCTCAGGCCAGGGGTTCAGTGCGCCACTCCCCAGATTGATACCCACACCTACACTCATGCACACAGAACACCAGCTCCTCCCGCCCTCCTAGGAGAGCAAAACAGACAAGGGGTGGGTAAATGAGCCTGGGAGGATGGGGGAAGGAGAAGACGGACACACAACTGCATTCTGAGGTGTGGGGGGTGGGGGTGACGTGCGAGCAGACTGCGGGTTCGGGAGTCAAGAGTGGTTGAAATCTTGGCAGGCAGCAAACGCCCCGTCTCCCCTGCAACTTTGAGGTCTTTACTCAAGGGGTACCTAGAAACGGGGATAGAGGTCGCGCATTTGTGCTTTCTCTCGCGAAGCTCCCCCATTCCTTTCCTTTGCGTCCTGCCTCTCCCGACCCGTCCGTCCGGCTGGGATGCAGCAAAGCGGCAGTGGGCGCGGATGGAGCCCTGTCGGGTCCGACTGTGAAAAGCCCGCAGTGAAGGTCCCTGGGCACAGTGCTTGGCTTTCTGAGGTGGCCACGTGGGCAGTACTTTCGAGTTTAGCTTCTCTCTAGACAGCGCCAGGAGGTACCAGGTCCGGATTTCCCTCTCTCTGACTCAGAAAGGGGCTTGGAAGAAATAATGTCCAAGGAAAATGTGCGTGCAAATATGTGTGCCAGAAAGTTTGTGACCCTTCCCCTAAATGGCTCTAAGCTCAGAAGTCCTATGCCTTCTCTGAAATGCTGGAGTGCCTCAGGTGCTAAGTACTAGCAAAGGTGCTTTTGTATGTCCCAGGGTCTGTTGACGGTTCTGAGAGTGAGGCTGTGAATATGTTGGTGTATTTGTGGCCGGGTGGAGTGTCCCTGGTATAGCCTCCATGACTCCTGTGAAGGGTGAGCAGGTATGAGTGTGCTCCTTGCACAGTGTGCATGTGAGCCATTGGGTGTGTGTACATGTCCAATCCCAGATGTCCTTAGCCAAAAGATAGGTGGACAGGGGTGCACTACTTACTTAATTGGGTGATTCTCAATGTCTTTTTTAAGAGTTTGGGACCCAGGAAAAGGGGAGGGTAGAGCAGGCAGAGGGGAAGGCATGGTGCTACATAATAATGGAAAGAAAGGAAGGAAGGGAAGATGGGAGGGAGGGAAGGAAGAAGGAAAAGGAGAGGAAGGAAATGAAGCCACAAGTTATTTTGAGTGGTTGACTAGAGAAGGAGGATTGTGCCCAGGATAGGTGGCAGTTGTTTGCAGAGAGAGAGAACAATGTGAACTAACTCTGAGAGCTGAGCGTTCATAAGCCCAGGGATCAGGCTCTTGAAGTGTGTGAGTGTAGATAGGGAAGACAGGTGAGAAAGGAGGTTTATAGAATTACTGGCAGTGTGGCCCAGTGGATTGAAGGTGGATAGTATTCCTACAGCATAGTGCTGTGAGCCCTGCACTGGGCACCTCCTGTCATGGCCCTGGAAGGTGGCCAAACTCCTCAGTGACCCCATCGGCGCCATTGCCACCCCCCCCCCCCCAGGATGCTGGCCACCTCTCCGGCCAAACCACCTCCATTCTTCACTCAAATATTTCTCCTTTCTGGCTCTCAAGTTTATTAATTTTTTTATTCAAGTAAGGTGCGTCGGATATAGAATTGTATTACAAGTGGAAAGCACTCAAGTCCACCTGCCACACAAGAGGCTGGGGTTTCTGTGCAGATGAAAGTAGAACAGCACTTGCTGGGTTCTGTTCTCACCGTCTTCATTTTTTATTTCACTAGCCGTAGTTTTCCGTACTGGTTGCACAAGGCTCCATTACAACGTGCTCTTCTGGGGTCCGTGGCTGGGTTTCCGAGCGCACTCACGGGTGAGCGGCGCCATTCTTCCTGGAGAAGCTGGTGGCCTCGGGTCTAGTCCGGAGAAGCCAGATCCTGGGAGGTTCCAACAGCTTCCAGTCCCGGGTTGCCGGGGAGCTCAGCAGGGCCAGCCAGTGTTGTCTTGGGAGTTGCCAGTCTTCTTTCTCCAGCGCCATTTATTCTTCCTTTTCTCTCTTTCTTTTTTTGCTCTCTCTTCTCCGCACTGGGCAGTCGAGCCCCAGCCGCTGTGCGGGTCGCCACGGAATCCAATGAGGAAGTCAGGGCTTCTGTGCACGGAGGAGACCAGAGTGCGTGGGGAGGTGGGGTGGGGACCGGGTCTCCTCCCCAAGCAGCGATCCAGGTCTGAGACCTAGGCCGAGGCCGGAGTCTGGGCAGGCGCTTGAACCCATGCTTTGGAACTGCATGTCGCCTGGGCTACTCCAGCGATTTCTCCGCACGCTGCACTTATGGCACAGCTCCTTGCCTAGGAGGCTGGTGGTGCGCGGTCACTGGCTGCTCTGTAGCGCGTCCTTCCTTTCCGGAAGACCACATCCTTCCGCGCGGTACCTCCTGCCCATCCTGGATAAGCAAGGCTCGGCAGCTTGTGCCTTATGGCTGGGTCGTGCGGCGGAGGGGCGGAGGGGCGGAGGGCCGGAAGGCTCTGCTGGTTAGTAGGTTGTGGAGAGGTGCCAGTCTCTTCCAGATGTGACGTGGCTGGGACACCCATGTGGAAGCAGGTGTGCCTCTGAGGTACCCTGTTGTCTGTCGTAAGAGGGACGCTGTACTGGAGGCTTTGCGAGTCCGCCTGGAGCGAATTCTCTGGGCTGGGACTTTCTCATCCTGTGGTTGGGACCAGAGAGCAAGTGTCCTTATGCTTACTGACATCGCAGTGGCCGTCAATTTTCACCTGTGGCCTCACTGACATTCCAATCTGACCAAGACTCTAGGGACCCAGAAAAAATTTCCTTTGGTTTCTCTACCTCCTCCCGGTTTTTGGAAATCTATTGAGGAGCCTGCGTACGAGGGAGATAGGAAGAGAAACCCAGCAGATAGCGGGGTAGGGTAATGGCCTAAACTCAGTGGCTCTGGCCCTGCTTCAGCTCCAGTGTAGACAAACCTCAGCTGTTGGCTGGTCCTTCCTTGGTCCCATACAACTACCACAGCTCGATACAGAACAGCACAGCGCAATACCGGGTATCAGTCTCGATCTCCGATTCCGTTTGGAGCAATTAGTGGATTTCCCCTTGCGGGGGGGGGGGCGAATAGGTTCAGGGCCCAGTCAGCAGCCGCGTCCTGAGCTGGAGTACGGGATGCTCTACTGTCCCGCATTCCTTATCCACAATAATGCAGGTGCTCCACTGTCCCTGGGAGGAATGATGAGAAAGTTGGCGGGGGAAGGGCGCCCCTGTTCCCAGCTCCATTCAGAGACCTCTTAGATCTCATTTTCTCCAAGGATCAGACTAACTTGGGGAAAGCGGACATAGTCTGCTAGCAGGACGTTATAAGCCACTCTCCACTTCCTGATGCCTCTACTGAGCTTGAGAGCATCTGGTCTTTTACAAGGACCCTCCAGTGCAGACCCATCTACCTTCTCCTCACCTTTTGTTAGCTCAGCTGAGTGAGAGGGACTTTCCTAGCCTCAGTGGTGCTGAGAGCTGAGAGCTGACTCCTAGCTGCCTGTGGGTAAAGAGCAGCAGCCTCTCACAACCTGGAACTGGCCCGCTCTTAAGGTGAGAAAATTGTGGTGCCTGGTTCCGCCTCATGCTGAGAGAAGCAAAGGTGTGTGTGCAGTCCGGTAGAAGAGCGCCTGGCTGAAGTCTTCCAGAGTAACCCTGGCCTTCTTTAGCGCCCAACAGTCCTCCTATGCCACCTCCCTGAGTTCTGCCCAGAGCCTTCAGCATCCTTGTCAAGTGCTCAGACAGAACCTGTATCTGACCTGAGCCAGTGATGGTGGCCTGGCCTGTAATCCCAGCAAGTGAGGAGGCTGAGGCAGGAAGATGACAGGTTTTGAAGCCAACCTCAGCAATTTAGGGAGACTTTGTCCCAAAGTAAAAAATAAAAAGTGCTGCAAATGTAGCTCAGAGGTAAAACTCCTCTGGTTTTCATTCCTGGTACCAAAAATATAAGTAAATAAAAAAAGACTGGGGATGTAACTCAGTGGTAGAGAGCTTCTGGGCTGGATCCACAATGATGGTGGGGGACCTGTGTCTGCCCCTCCCTTTTCAGTATTGGAGATTGGAACTCAGAGGCGCTTTACCACTGATCTACATCTCCTGTCATTTTCAATTTTGAGATAGGGTCTCCCAGTGGCTGATGCTGGCCCCCAACTTGTGTTCCTCTTGCCTCAGCCTCCCACAGTGACTGAGATTACAGGCTGTCTGCTAACCCAGCTATGTGGGATCCTTGTTTCTTGTCTATATTCTTCAAGACACTGACAGGTGTACCAGTCTAGTTCTCCAGGCCTGAAATTGGACCCAGCCCAGTCTGTTTCTATCTTGCTGTTTGAGTCTTTCTGAGGCTGGGGCCAGGCAGGCCTCTCTACCCTGATACTCCCATTCAGGGGTGCCTTTATGGGATCACACTTCCATCCCTAACCCTTACCTGGAGGCTCAGACAGGTCATGTTTCACTGCCTGGGTCAACCTACTTTCTGCATAGGTCACCTGCCTGCCTCCCCGGTTTTGAGTCCCTCCCAAAGGTCACCAGGAAATCCTGGGCAGCAAGTGCTTTCTTTGCAGAGAATCCAATCCCCAGGACTGTCACAGCGAGGATGGCAATTCACCTGTAGCTGAAGAGTGCTGGGATCTTGAGGTCAGCAGGAAGGAACACTGCTTGAAGACACAGCTCAGTGAGTACCAGACAGCTGGCAGAAAGGATCTGTAACCCATTTCTTTCTCCTGTTCATGCGCCAGCCCTTTCTGCCTGGAAGCCAGACTCCTTTATGTATTAGCTTGTTAGAGAAGGATCCACTGTCCCACCTCTCTGCAACAGGAGGTTATTGACATGGAAAAAGAAGATGAGATGCTAATGGATTTTTTTTTTTTACAACAATACAAATCCAAGGGAGAGATGCTGTGGTCTTGGAGAGGCTTCTTGAATTCTGGTGATTAGGCTTCTCCTAGATCACTAACTGCCCACCATTTCAGTCCCTAGTTCATTTCAAGTGATACAAGATGACTGAAGCATGTTGGTGACTCTGGAGATTCTGCCAGGAGTGGGCTGTAGGAACAAGAGGAGGGTAGATGGGAGATTTCGAAGCACAAGAGATTACTACTACTGGATGTGATGGTGCATGCCTGCTCTAGACAGGTTGAGGTGAGACTGGAGGATCAAAAGTTAAAGATCAGCCTGGGCAACTTAGTGAGACCCTGTCTCAAAATAATAATAATAATAATAATAATTATTATTATTATTATTTTTAAAATAATAATTATTATAAAGCTGGGAATGTAGTTCAAGGTCTATCTGGGGGAGCTATGTGTCTAGGCATGGTTGCAAGAGGGAAATAACGGAGGGACTGATGCTGACAGGTGAGGTCTGATAAAGCCTTCCAGGTACCCAACCATGCTGGTAAGCAGTAGCAGGTAACATCTGCCTTGGCTTTGATTTTGACACAGGGTCAGTGAGGCTAAGCAAGAGGGTGGGGTTCTATATCCATCACATATTAAACCATGGGAATTGAGAAAAAATTCTTTTTGCCCATCTGCATACTTCCTAATGGTTTCTAGTGGGCATTCATATATTTAAAAAGGCTTCTGGGTGATGCCTGGTTGAGATGCACAGAATTGGGCCGTTCGCACGTGTGCATGCACCTGCATGCACATGCAACACAGTGCACCCTCAAGCAGATGGGTGGCACAGGAACTGCTGGAGCAAAAGCCTGGAGGTGATCGGTGTGTGGCAATTCAGGAAACAGAAGTGACCGCATTGACCAAGGGTTTGGGTGCAGTAGCTTGGAGGAGGCAGACCAGGAGTGGTGGACCCTGAGAGGTGGGGGACTCTGGATGCCTGGTTTCTCTAGCCCAAGGCCTCCCAGAGCTGTCTCCCCTTCTCCTCCTCAATTGTACTTTCTGGGAATCTCCTTCCTCCTCCCTTTGCATCCTTCCTCCCTCCTTTCTGCTATCCCTTTCTTCAGGGTCTGTTCCTTCTGCTGGTCCGAACTTGGCAGCAGTTATCTTATCCTTATCTTCTGCTTACCCACTGTTCTCTCTCTTCTCCTTTCCTTGTTCACTCCTTTATTTCCTTTCTTCTCTTCAATCCTCTCTCTGTTAGAGCAAGAAAGGCCTCTTTTACTTGTCCATGTCCAGAAATCGTAATCCTGCTCTGTGTGAAGTTTAAATGAACTAAGATATGAAAAAGACAAAGCTTCCAAAAGTATTTCCTTTATTGACAAATAAAGCCCCTACACTCCCACCACATCCTGATTTTATATGGATCATCTCCCAAACATATTCACCCGTTCTTAGCAAGGGGTGCACTGGGTAGATGCCCGAAGCTATGCCAGACTCATCATTTCATGAAATAGTCACAAGACTATTAATGATGGGAGTTCAGTTGCCTATTTTGCAGAAGAGGAAACTGAGACCAAGGTCACACAGCTGGCTGGTGTTCATTCAAACCCAAGAGAGAGACCCCAAGGCTCTGCCAAGATGAAAACCTCTTCCATACTCTAACTTCACTCTGAGAATGGAGCTCCCTCCCCAGGCTCTGTCCTCCGCTCCCCTCAAGTTGGACGGTGGCTCCTAGTGCAGCCTGAGAGAGAGTTTTGGGATTGAGAGAACAGGCACCATGAGTGGAGCTATGGGATCTGAAGTGTTTTATTTTATTTTTATTTTGGTAACAGCTTTATTGAGATCTAATTTTTATATCATACCGTCCATTCATTTAAATAATATAGTTCAATGATTTTTGTGTACTTACATGTGTGACCATTACCACTATCAACTTTAAACTTTTTATTTTGTACTGGGAATTGAACCTAGGGGCACTTTACCACTGAGCCACATCCCCGGGTCCTTCTTATTTTTTATTTTAAGAGAGGTCTCAATATGTTGATGAGAATGGCTTTGAATTTGCCTCAGCCTACTGAATCGCTGGGATTACAGGCATGCATCACGGCCCTTACCCTCAGCCACTTTGAACATTTTTATCAACTTAAAGAAAGTTAGCTCCACCTCCCATTGCCCCTTAGCCCAAAGCAGCCATTAATCTTTCTATTTCTTTTGATTTGCCTATTCTGGACATTTCATATAAATGGAATCTTATGTGATCTTTATGTTTGGCTTCGTTTATTTAGCATGTTTCAAGATTCATTCATATTTTTATTTTTAATTTTATTTTGTGTATTTTTTGGTACTGGGGATTAAATCTAAGTGTGTTTTACCACTAGCTCCATCTCCAGACTTTTTATTTTGAGGCAGGTTCTTACTAAATTGTTTAGGGCCTTCCTAAATTGCTGAGATTGGCCTCCAATGTGCAATCCTCCTGCCTTAGGTTCCCTCCAGAGTCACTGGGGTTACAGGCATGTAACACCATGTCAAACAAGGTTCATTCATTTTTTTTAAGAGAGAGGGACAATGACAGAGAGAAAAAGAGAATCGATTTTTATTTAGTTTTTCATGTAGACTTCATTGCTCCAACACTTAGTTGTGTACGTGGTGCTGGGGTTGGAATTTGGGTCATCAAGCCTGCCAGGCAAGCACGGTAACCACTGAGCCACTGCTCCAGCTCTAAGGTTCATTCATATTGAAGCATGTATCAATACTTCATTTCTTTTTATGGCTGAACAAAAAGTCATTATATGGTTATATCACATTTTGTTTATTCATTCATTATTGATGGACATTTGAATTATTTCTACTTTTGTGTGAGAGTGTTTTGTGCTTCCCTGATTCTGCTGTCCAACCAATAGCTTTGGCAGAAAAGAGTGCAAGTGGAGGACCCCAGAGAGGCTCAGAGAAGCATTATCTGATGGTTACGTGTCCCTAGTCATCTTTCCAATTCTGTCCAATGAGATGGGACCATTGGCACTGCTATAGGAATTACAGGCTTTGGAGTAATGATTCAGAATCATGGTTCTTGGCTAGATTGGGTTTAAATCTTGAGTCTACCACTAATTAGTTGCCAGTGGGTCTCTTAACTTCTCTGGGCCACGATATCCTCATCCATTAAATAGGAACATTAGTACCAATATCTGGAGTTGTTACGAAGAGTAAAAGTCTAAGTGGAGTACGTTGGTACTTGGCACTCTGTGGGTGCTGGAGGAAAGAAAATTTAGCTTACATTAGTTTCTGCTCAAAGCCAAGAACACACTATTGCATCTTTTGGTCCCTGTCCTCCTCTGGCTAGGGAGGATAAAAGGTGAGGAGGTTAACTACTGGTTAGCCATGTCCAAAGAGAACAGGGGTAGTTTTTCAGCCAAAGGAATGTGTACTCAGATTCCAACCCTCAACCTCACTGCCCGGTTTGGCAGTAATAGAGAAGAAAAGCCATTAGCCACCAAAGAAAGCCTTAGGACAGCAAATCTGCCAGTCTGGCTCAACTTTCTGCTTACCAAGTAGACAGGGGTCCTTTATATCTTTGTTGGGCTCCCTGCATCTGCAGGAACACTGCATATTCAAGGTCACCAACCAACCCTCTCCTATGTCCCAGTACTGAAGAATCCACATACCAAT
>PVKS010027537.1:0-27423 GCA_004027875.1 Aplodontia rufa
CGGTAACTAGTTCGCGGATATAGTACGGAGGCTTGCTCGGCTCTCACGTCCTTGCAGTTCCCGCACCGCCTCTTCTGTGCAAAATGCTGCTCTGTGCTTATAAGAAAGCTCTTTGCAGTCACTGATCCTTCCGCCAGACAGAGCACAGGTCCGGGAGGTGTCCTCACCAGTACGCTGTCTTTAAAGCTGTGCGGGATTTTTTCTTTGCAGAAGTGACTCTGGCGGGAGGGAATGTAGGCTGGAGAGTGCAAATGCCGGCGGCGGACCAGCTGCCGGCGCCGCCGTGGGACAAAGAATCCCTGTTCCCTCCTAGGTCTCTATTCCCCAAAACCAATGCTGAGATTAGAACTGGTGATTCACAATGCTATTTCCCAAAACGCACCTCAAAAAACTGGTGAGAAGCCGGAGATATCCTGATCAGTCACGGGAGTGCAGTGGAAGCCTTTTGTCTTCAGATCGCCATCTTGAAGAGTCTCCGATAATCAATACTTTTGGTGATACTGGAAAATTACTATTACATATGTCAGATTTCAAGAACAAATACGTGTTACTCAGATTAGCAATTACAGCAGTAATATTTACAGTCTTAATAATGGGGGGTTAAAGTGAGTTAACTAATTTGGAATCAGAAGGGGGGTAATGCCAGTGAAATTAAGAGAGAAGTTTATATATACCAATTATGTACAGTTTGAAAGTGGAGGAAGTAAAGAATTTGCTGCAGAAAGAAAAAGACAATGCTAAGAGGAAACATTTGAAGAGAAAAGGAACTTGAACAGAAGAAATTTACTAAATTTAAAATAAATGAAGAAAGAAAGAAGTAGAAAAGAAAGTTCAGATCTGAAGGGAAGCCAGGATAGCTGTGGCCTAATATAGGAAGGGTAAAAGGGTTATTGCTAAAATTTGGGTTATTGCTTAAATTTAAGGGAAGAAGTTCTCCCTGAGAATTATGCTTTTCAGGCATAAAATATTTCAAATACTTTATGCACTGACCAGAGTTCTTCTTCTCAAGAATGAGAACAGGGCTAGATTGAATGGGTAAGAGGGAATCAGAGATACACTAAATAGGGAAAAAAGGAAAAGAGAAAGAAACCTTAAAAACAGGCTATCAAAATATGAAGAAGTACTATTGTTAATTTTCCCCCTAAAAGGAGAGGGAAAAAAGAAAAGGAAAAAAATAAAAAAAATTAAAAAAATAAAAAAATTTATAAATTTTAAAAAAAATTTTAAAAAAGGAAGAATAGGGGTTAACCACTCTTCAAAGTTAGCATAACAGGGAAGTAAAAACCGCTAGAGTTTTTATATATTGGAGAACCAGTAAACTCCACCAGATATCGCCTTGATACACACCTAGAATATGAAATCAAAATAAAAAAAGGGGAAAAATACTTAATAGGAAAACCCTGGAAGTATAGATATTAAGAGAGTCTCTGGTCCTTTCAGGGACTGGATCTTCTATTGCTGACTGGATAAGAAAGGTTTTATTTTTCAGATGCGGTTTTCAGGGGATCTGAAAGTCAGAAGTTATTATGTTATCAGCACTCCATCTGCTGGTAGTTGTTGAAAATGACTTCTGTGATCTTAGAGGTGGGGCCAGCTGGTCGGAACTGTTAACGTCTTTCTGTCTATGGTGGAAATGTTTAGCACTGAGCCTTGAACCCCAGTACTTCTCAGCCCCAAATCCTTTATGAGAAAATGATTCAGGGCCCGGTCCACACCTTCTGCTCCTGAGTCACCCTGTGCTCAGCTGCTGGCTCCAGGCAGTTTTATGAGCCTTTTTGCAGACTTGGGGAGGCAGGTCCAGGACAGGGAGTGTGGGTTTAAAGATGGATGTTCTGCTCCCCAGCCCTAGCTGCTCCCACATCTTCTTCAGGCTTGAGCAAAGCCTTCTGGTCCCATTTCTGCCTGTGATCTCAGCTACCTCCAGACAGGGGATTTAGAACTTGCTTTGCAAGCCTAAAGATGTCTTGCCCTAATCGGGCGGGGAGTATGGAATCCAACAATGGGTTAAAAAATGGATGCTTTCTTGGCTCCCATGCCCATGCAGCTCCCACACCTGCTTCTTCCGAGCAGTCTGCTGCTCTGTGACTGTATGAAAGCAATTTCCAGACACTGATCTTGTCATCAGAGCACAGGCCCATGAAGGGCTTTTGCTAGAACACTTTCTTTAAAGTGGTGAGCGTTTTCTGTGCCGATGTGATC
This sequence comes from Aplodontia rufa, assembly GCA_004027875.1. NCBI lineage: Eukaryota > Metazoa > Chordata > Mammalia > Rodentia > Aplodontiidae > Aplodontia > Aplodontia rufa. The sequence continues at coordinate 2,200 of PVKS010027537.1, forward strand.
TCAGGTGGGCAGAATGGAGGCAGGAGAGTGCAATTGTCCGGCCAGCCAGCCACCGCCGGCCAGTGGCCACAGCTGCTGCTTCTCAGCCGGGATGGAACAGAACAAAGAACCCCTGGTCGCTCTTAAGTCTCTATTCCTCAAAATCACTGCTATGATTAGGACTGGTGATTCATAATGCTAATCCCCAAAATGCACCTCAAAATACTGGAGAGAAGGTGGAGATTTCCTGCTCAGACACGAAAGTGCTGAGGAAGCCTTTTGTCTTCAGATCGCCATCTTGGAACCATCTCTGCACTTGTCTTTTGTTTGCACTCCAAGTTGCACGGAACTGTGAGTCTCTGCTCAAGCAGTCATTGACTCTTTTCCCTGCATCATGATCTCTTTCTACTACTCTTCTGTTGAAGAGTTGCTCATCTTAATGACAAATCTTCCCTTGACTCTCCTCTGTCCCACATCCATTGTCATCTGTCCGTGTCGTGTGTTCACCCGCGTACCTGGGGTCCCAGGACCAAGCCACAACTCTTGATTTCTAAACTTTCTCATCTCTCTTTACCCAACTTTCCCATCTCAGTCTTTCATCTGTATGATCACACACCTCGTTGGATGAACCAAAAGGTTGATGTAACTGTAATTACTTTGCTTCATCCTCAAACCAACAGCAAGCAGCACAGCTCCACCTTCCAATTGCCCCACAAAACCCCTCACCTCTCTCCATCATCTCTGACTCTCCATTTGAACCACTCTCCACACTGACATGAAATGTCACTGATCCATGGATTTCCTGGCTAACACCCAGTGGACATTGATTTATCTCACATTTTAAGCAGGGAATTCCAACCTCAAATCATGGGCACACTTGGGAGCCTGGTGAGGTTCTGTGGGCTGGTGGTTCCTAGAAGATGTTTGTTGCTTGTGTTTTCGCACAGTGTAAGCTAAAACTTCATTTGCTCACTGGTTTCTTATGGAACTGCTGTGGTTCCATCTCTGAGGGACATTGTGTCACGATCTCATTCTTTTCAATTTTCCACCTCCTAATGCCATTACCTTGGGAATTAAGTCTTCACTATATTATAAACCCTGTTGAAGTGGTGGGATAGTCAGAACCTGAAACCTTCCAAGGCACCAGGGCTTCCTGCCTGGATTTCCTACCAGATGTCTGCAGAGCCTTCAGACAAGCCACATGGCCAAGGAGTAGAGGAGGGATGGGAAAATATACCTCCAGCTACAACTCCCTAGCTTGTTCCCAGGATCCAAATTAAGATGTTTAAATAAATACACAGGAAACCCAAATATGCATTTGTTTTCCACCTTCGAACTAATTATAAATAACACCTAAGACAAATGATCATGAAAAATGGGGATGATTCCATGTATATGCATATTGTTTTGCCACAGCCAAAGGGCTGCTGAAGTCTGTCTAAAAGAAACAGCCAACAAAATACACAACCACTTAGCATCATAGGTGTTTTATGGATCTCCCAAATTCTTAATGCAAAAACAACTGACTGAGATGCCATGAGCCTTAAGACATATTGCACATGGCATGCAGTATATCATGACGAAAATGTCATGCTGCACACCCACCCTGAAACTTCTGCAGGCTGTGCAACCCTCTACCCATGCTACAAAATGCACACCTAGGATCAGCCAACTTCCCACTTGCTGACTTCCACAACACAGACATCTATCAACATACCCAAATGTGTCTCACACACAAAGCCCAGCATCCCTTTGCTCCCTTCACTTTCCAAACAGATTCCACTGTAGGTCAAAAATCAGATGCTTGAGTACAAGCTGGGTGGCTCCTTGAGGAGGAATTCTACCCGGGAAGCAGCACCAGTCCAATGAGCAAAGGCAAAAGTAACCTGGGGGAAGCAAAGCTCTTCCTGGTTCAATCCACATTAACATAAAGAACAAGGATAAGAAAAAGAAAAGTGCAGCACACAGGACCATGATTTCCTTACACTAACTACTTACGCACAACAAATTCTCGTTCCAAATGTGAACCATTTCAGGTTTATGAAGAAAGGAAATGCCGTGATCTGGAAAAGTGCCTAAAGTCATCAGAAGTCACTCCCAATCAAACATCCTCAAAAGGACACACAATTCATGACTATGTTCTTTATGGTTCTCCACATTCTCAAGATGAAACCAAATGACTAAGAGGCCATGGACCACAGACATCTTTCACAGAATGCCCAGCATAACTTCATCAAATACACCTGCTGCACACGGTGATGACAAGCATCAGTAGACGCACACTCTGCTTAGTGGCAAAAGGGAGAACACCCCAGCACAGAAAGTGTTAATAAAAATGTTTAGGGCCACGTGAAAGTCAAATCACAAATGTTTTTGGTGCACACAAATACATATACAACTATGTACATATGCAGTTTCTGACATGATTTGAACTCAAAAGTAAAGGATGTAACCCATCAAAAGGGTACATCAAATGCAGTAGAGGCTCAGACTGAAAAGTGACAAGTTCTGCCTTGGGATAAACAATACTGGAGACAGGTGTCATTCTGAACCAGATACAGAAACATTTGGAGCAAGAATGTTACATCTGTAGCATGATACTGAAACATTTGAAAGATACTGTGTCAAGACACTTGAGGAAATGTAAGCTCCAGGCTACACCAAGCATTTTTTGGTGGAGGTGAAACATCTACACCTCCTTGCACCAGCTTTGACACGACCCCACCACCACCCTAACCGCGAACCTGGCATGGCTCTTCCTTGTTCACCAAAACAACTCAACACCTCCCAGTTCCAAACTCCTACCCCTCAGGCAGTAGCCCCTGCACCAACAACCAGTGCCTGAACTTCTGTCCTCAATTCTCACCCCATCCATCCCACACCCAGCAACTCTCCTGGTCCCCTAAGGCCTCCCCTGACCAGGACAGACATGCCCTCCCCCATTCCTTGCCCACACTGGAGCTTCCCTACCTTCTGCTGAGGCTCTCCAAGATCCTGTAAGTCTGCCGCTGGATGCCAGGATGTCAAACTCACACACTGCAGTCCTGGTCAGGCCAACCACATGCAAGGGGGGCCACCACCCTCGCAAGGCCACAGCCAGAAACATGGACGAACTCAACCGTGCAGTAATCACCAGTGCAGTAAAGAGAAACAGGATCACAGTTTCCCCTCTCCTGCTGCTTCCAGTCTCAACATTCTGTTCTTCAGTTTTCTTGGACATGGAGGGCAGAGAAATCATGTCCTCCTCCGTGCCCCCAGGTCTTCTTCTGAATCCTCCTGGATATTGCATCCCTCCACTTACAAGAAGCTCTTGTTCCAGGAGCCCTGACATGAGGGCCTAGGGCCCCTCTGGAAGCCAAGGGATGTGGCTATGGAAGGGACCTCAGCTGCTTGGGTCAAGGGGGTGTTGTCTGTGACAGGCATGGGTTCCACCCCCCTGTCACAATGGAGAAGGGAGAAATCAGACGATCAATGGACAACCCTTAGATTCCACTCAGCATTTACTGGGTCATACTTGCTACACCGCTGAGAGATGCTGAGAGTGTCTTTTGGGATACTCGCCCCTCAAGGGTCTTTGCAGGGCACATAAGGTATGCATGCATCGGAGACTTTCAGGCTACCCAGAAGAGGCAGGTGTAAGGTGGATTCAGGGAAGATGCAGGAAATGAAGGAGAACCTATGAAAGTGGTGCATGGAGCTGAGACTGGGTGCCCAGATTACCAGAAGCATTGAGGCCTAGAGAGGAATGACAGGTGCAATGAGCAAGGCTGCATGCCTCAGGCAGTGTTGAGGTTCACAGCCCATTTGGAGAAAGGAATTTCAATCCGATGAGAGAGATGGGGGTCCATACTGGGTCCATACATTTGAGGTGAGTGCACATGAGCACTAAAAACGTGCTTTGGATGGGAAGGGAGGCAGTGCGGGGTGGGAAAGGTCTGTGGGTTTTTACAGCTTTTTGGAGCAGAGTTGACACAGAGAGACCAGGCCAAACTCAGAGAAGTCTGTGATGCTGGCCTTACATCATTTCCTGAAAGACAATACCTTGAAAACCCTCCGTTCATTCTTCCCATAATTGTGGAATAAATGGTCTTCCATATATGCATCCAGCTATTGGACCCGTGGGGAAACACACACACGTACCCACCCAGGAACTCACCATGTCATGCCACTACAGCCCCCAGTGTGCCCACCCTGTTGATCTCACAAGTGATTTTGCAAGCAGGGAATGCCAACATTTCCTCCCTCTTTGGAAATGTCCTTTTTTTTCAGTCCCCCTCCACATTCCAGGCTGAAAACTTTGCCTTCACTGACCTACAAAGGATCAAAAGCCATTTCTCAAACTCCATTTACACCACCAAGTCCAGACTTGCTGCAATAGGATCTACTCTCTTTTCTCATTTCTTTCCTCCTAGGATGGATCAATCCTTGCTCCGTTTGTCGGCACAGCCACACCCTGTGCTCTTCTCTGGATATACGCTTGTCTTTTGGCTGCACGCTGTGTTGCACGCCCCTGTGAGTCTCTGCTCAAGCAGTCAGTGACTCTTTCCCCTGCATCGAGATCTCTTTCTGGTCCTCTTCATCTTCCCACTTCTCTACTGTTCACGCTGGAGGCTGCACAGCCCTGGGCTAGGGCTGATTTAGAGGGACCTAGCGTGGACCCAGCACCTTGCTCAATGAGCCCCACCAGAGCAGGAGGTCCTGGCAAGATCCAGCACAATCCTGCAAGGCTGAGGAGTGGGCAGGTAGGGGAAGGGAGGAGGTGGTTCCTGAGGACTGAGTGTGAGTTAAATAGGAAAAAAAGGGATGATTTAAAAGGGACTTCACAAAAACAGAAGGGAGCCCAATAGAGGAGGAGATGCAGAGGAAGTGTGAGGGGAGTGGAGGGCACAGGGAAGTTCTAGGGAAGGAAAACTACCACATTTTGCTGCATCTGCATCCAAATACACCACAGTGAATACAGCTTCATAGATAATTTCAAAGAAACAACTAATAATAGCTGAGTGTGGTGTCACATGCCTGTAATCCCAGTGATGTGGGAGGCTGAGGCAGGAGTATCACCAAGCTCGAGGCCAGTCTGGGCAACTTAAAAGAGGCCATCTGAAGATAAAAAGTAGACACATCTGAGGGTGTGCCTCGGTGGTAAAGCACCCCTGGGCTCTATCTTTAACACTGCAAATGCATAAAATATTAGTAATAAAAATAGAAGGGGGAGCAGGCAAATAGAGCAAGCAGAATAGGGGCAAGGAGGAGAAGGAGAAGTGCTAGGAGTGAGAAGAAGGAGGAGAAAGAAGAGGTGGAAGAGGAGGAGGCATTATGTGGAAGGCAGTAGGGAGCCTTGGTCTCCAAGCGGGTGGGACCCAGCCAGGGTCACTTCTTAGAAAACTCACTCTGGTAGCCACAGCATACAGGGCAGCACAGAGGGAGTCCAGCCATAGGGAGCCTGGGAATGTCCCTGTCGGAGCCCCAGTTCCATACTCCCAGTCTCAGCCTGGCCATGAGCTCGCACCTCTGGGTCTTTTTGCACCTGCCCATCCTTGCTTTATGTCTGCAGGGCATGTGCTCAGCAAGAGCCTCAAGGGCTCCTGGTGCCCTCTGCAGTACATTCCCAGACTGCAGAGTCGTCAGGCTTTCATCACATCATCTCCTCTGCCTCTGGAGTCCTAAACAGCCCAGTGCTGAGTGTCACCCCACTGGGCCGGTGACATGGCAGCCTGCCTCACTCGCTCCCTGTCTACGGCTGGACTGATGGAGAGTCTGGTGGGAGCCCAGCACCTGCTGGGAGCAGAGCAGCTTCACTGCGGTGTAGGATGGACACTGTGATGGGCCACGTAGCTTCCTCTCTTGGGTGGGGACCGTCCTCCCTCACCTCTGTATGGGCTTAAAGTGACAGCTCTGTGCTGCCAGGCCTTTGGAAGGAGGTTCACCCCAATAGGGCTCCCTCTCGGTGGCCCACAACCAGTCAACAGGGGGTTCAGGGACCAGCTCCTCACCTCAACATAAACCACAGCCATTCAGCTTCTGTGAGGTCATCTGAGGGTCCCCTGGGGCCCCCAGCCAACCTTCTCCCTCCATGGCACAGCCGGCTTCCTGTCCCTCCCATCCACATGTATTGACCAAGAGCACTTCCCCATGCCCTGCTCCCCTGTGGGGCTGGTCTTCTTCTGTGGTACGTTTGCTAACCGGTCAAGACCACATCTGGGAATATGGTGCCTGACACAGGAGAGACTTCTGATCAGACGCATCCCCAAATCTCATATCCCCACAACCCCTGAATACACCCAGTAGAATTCTGCGGATTCTATGAAGGGCATGCAGAAACTTTCTGAGTACAGGACCATGACTCCCCCATGTCCTCACCTCCCCTTCAGCCTCCGGTTGGTCCCAAGGGCTGCACCATATAGCAGTACTCACCCAGGGTCATGAGAGAAAAGGTAGGAGTGGGCCCAAAGAAGCTGAGGACATCACCAGCATGTGGCCACACCCTGAAGGTGCAGGGACACAGAGCTGGGGAGTGCACCACTCGGGGAGCACTTTCCCGGGTTTTAGGAGTCAACACCGGACATGGGCAGTGGTGCCTGGACACATGGGGAACACAATGGCTTGCACTAAGGCAGGCACAGGCTCCAGAGCCGCTGGCAGTGCTCGGGGACAGCCAGAGTGACCCTCTCTGTTCCTCCTCAGAAGAACTTGCAGGAGACCATGGTGAATCCAGCGAATGGTTCGGAGCAGCAGGTGTGCAGCAGTCGTCATAATGTGGAAAGTCAGAACTGAGCCTGGGGACGGGCCCCGGGAGGACTTCCCCCTGTGCTTGCTCACGTTCAGCTGCTGGAGGAGGAAGAAGCCAGAGCTTGGTTCATGGATGCAAAGGGCAGCAAGTGGCTACAGGCTGGAAATGGCTGGCGGCTGCCCCAAGCTACGCAGGAGGGACTTGAAGGCGATTGGAGGGAGAATTTCTAAATGAGCACTGACTGCGGGGTGAGAGAGGAGGCAGGAGTTGGAGTATAGAAGGGTCAGGGCAGCAGTGGACCCACCAGCGCCTTGGGCTAGGGAGCTGAGGGTTCAGAGCCAGGTGTGGAACAGGAGCGTGCAGGTGGAGTGCATGCAGGGGGCTGTGCACAGTCGGGAAGGCTCTGTGCAGCTCATTCCACCCACCACAAATCACCACCTCAGTGGCAGCTACAAAACTCCAGGTTGACCAAGGGACATGGCCACTGGATACTCACCAGCCTCAGTCGCTGGCCACCCCATGTGAGAGATCACAAAGATGCAGGTGGCCCAGACGCACAGGCTGCCCCTCTCCACCGTGGACCCAGCCACTATCGCTGGGGAGCATCCACCCTGCCTGCAGCCGGGCCCCTAACCTCCTCGGTCTGCACAGCTCCTAGAGGTCTACCTCTCCAAGCAGGTAAGCTGCATGGATTCCTTCCATCCTGGAATAGATGGCAATTCATTCGGACCCACGGGGAAATGCTGGGTTAGGTTTGTCTCTTCTTTTCACATGGCCTCCCTCAGCACTGCTGGCCAAGAGCTTGCCGAGCGCTGGCCCCACTGTCATGTGTGCTGGTCAGCTTTTCATCACTGTGATAAAATACCTGAGTAAAGCTAATTAAAGGAGGAAAGGATTATTCTGGCTGGTGGTTTTGGTGTGTGGCTGTCTAGTGCTGTGGTTCCTGAGCCTGAGGCCAGGCCGAGGACTGTGGTAGGAGGGTGTGGTGGAGGAAAGCTCAGGCAGCAGGAAGCAGAGAGACACAAAAGTGACCTTGAACAATACACAACCCTCAGGGGCAACTCCCAGAAGCCCCTTCAGCAGTGAATCACTTAGTGGATTAATCAGCTGATGGGGTCAGAGCCCTCAGGATCCAAACCCCACCTCCACCTTTGCTGCACCCGGGACCAAGCCTTCAAGCAAAGAAGCTGCAAACCACTGCGTGTGAACGTCCATATACTCATGCCAGGCCCAGGACTGGCCTGCAGAAAAGGGGAGTGGGCCACAGGAGGAGCAGGACCCACCACTGGCATCACAGATCATAGCATCTAGGACCTGCCAGCCTGGGAGGGTGATGGAGTGGCCTGTGGGCCTCATCACTGGTGCACCCAGTCCAGTGAGCACCTTCCAAAGATAATGTGCTGTGGGCCTCATCACTGGTGTACCCAGTCCAGTGAGTACCTTCCAAAGATGACATGCTGACCAGGGACACAGTACCTCTCTCCACCAACAGCTTTCCTGTCATATCATGTCCCCATCCGGAAGAACACATGGTAACTAGGATTGGCAGCAGGAGTGGCCACCGTTGCCGTCACTCCCAGCAACCCACTTGGGAAACTGCTGGACCTCTGTCCCTGCAATTTAGGCCTCTGTGCAGAGGGTCATTGATCTACAAGTTCTAGCTGATGACTGGCACTTGGGGCCCTGTGGCAAAGGACCACAAAAGGGGTGTCACTCCTTAAAGCCCTGCCCCTCCTCCCACAGGGGCTACTCTGGAGCCATCTCCTAACTCTTCCTGGCCACAAGTGCACCTGTCGGGTAGAGGAGCCCAACCCACCACCCAAGGTCCCTGGATGACCCCATGGAGCATGCTGCCCTCCCTCTGATCACCCACATGGGCTACAAGCAGGGCGAGAAATGACCCAGTGGTCTGTGAACCACTGTCACTGGAGGGGGCCATCGGTCACTGCGGTGACCAGACTCCTGTCCCCTGTCTGGAAGAGCATTCCTAAGTACCCACATGAGGAGTAGGTGTCCCCACATCCCTGCGGCAGCCCTCCCTGCTAATACAGATGCACACCACGGTGGGTTCAGGAAGCCCATGAATCACGGTCAGGTAGGAGCCTCCAATCAGGAGTGGTGAGCAGCTGAAGGAAGGGGACTCAAGCCTTGTCAGCCTGGGAAGGTCCCCTTTCTTTCTAGTACCCATGTCCTCCTCCTAACTTAGAGACCCTTTCCCCTGGCCCTCGTCTGGCTCATACATGCCCCTCACCTGGCCCACACATGCTCCACATAGGGACCTGACCCTGGTCTCAGCCCTGTACAATGGCACCCTGGGTCTGTCTCACCAAGAGGATGGTGGTTGGGACAGACCATCCTCTGAGTCCTTGCTACCCAAGACAAGGGCAGGAACAGAGGGAGCATCTGTGGGAGAATTGGGGAGGCCTCAGTTTCCCCACATGTGGACAAGAGACCTCTATCAGCAGGGTCTTTTGGGGCCTTCCAAGACAGACGTGCACAGAGGATGGTGGAGTCTGAAGTGTCCCATTCTGGGCCTGTGAAATGCACGTTTGGGGAGGAGGAAAGAATACATGGGGTTTGGGGACTCAGCCGGGACCCTGGGAGCCAAGGCCCTGTGCCCCGTGCCTACACATCCCCAGAACCCTGACCCAGAAATGCTACCCCTAGATCCACACAGTCCCCTGAACACACAGCACTAGCCTCAAGGAGTCCCGGTCCCCCACCCAGACCCCCTGACTCACTGAGTGGTGGGGAGCTGGTACACCATTGGCCAATTCAAAGGAGTATGCTGCATAAACATCCCTGCCACTAATGAGGGCTTCCAAAGAGGCCTGCTCCCCAGGGACCCTTGCTCCCTACTGTAGTGGCACTATGGGAACAGGAACGTTCCTGTGGTGTCCTGGGGGGGGGCAGCTAGAGTTAGGGCTGGCAGGCAGGGCAGACGAGGACAGCCAGGAGGTGGCCCACATGGGGCCTCACTGACACCCTCCCACCCTGATCAGCCCATGCCCTGGAGAACCCACACGTTACCAGCGAGGAAGCCCAGGATTAGAATGAGGACAGTGCCCAAAGCCTCAGAGCAGGGCTTGAACCTGGACTGTCTGGTGACAGCCTCCCTCCTGGCTACTCAACAGGGTCGCCCCAACAGAAGTCTGGCTGATGAGGCCAGTCTTGGCACTCAGGGCCCAACTGGGCATGTGTCCTTGCCAATGTGTGACCTGAGACCCAGGGTCCCCAGCTTTCTTGTCCTTCCAAACTCAGCTGGACCCAGCATTCCTTCCTCCAGTAAGAAGGCCTAGGGTCTGTGACCTCAGGGTGAAGCAAAACACAGCCCACACTCTGCTTGGCTCCTGCTGGCAGAAGCTGTGTACCCTAGCACCTGCCTCAGTGTCCCCTGGACAGATTGTGGGGTCCTACCTATGACACACACCCAGCCCGGTCATCTCCAGAAAGGTACTCCACCTCCCTGAGCCTCAGTTTCTCATTCCCACAGGCTCATTGGGACCAGGAGCATCGATGACCACCTACCCATCGGGAGCCAGCACTTTTGCCTCCTCAGCTATGAGAATGGACCACATGCAGCCCAAATCTTCCAAACAGCCTGCCTCTGCAGAGGGAGGACAGGCCTGGGGAGGCAGGGAGGTTGGGACGCTTTTGATCAGATACCACCTTTCTGAAGGGTGGTGGGTTCTACCCTGGGAGGCATAGGAGCTGGGGTTCAGATCTGTACCATAGAGCAATGGGAGTCTGTGACATCACCCTGGCCAAGAAAGAAGCCATGCAGGGTCTCCTGCCCCCTCTCCAGGGCCTCCAGGAGGATGAGGATGATCTCAGGTCCCTCTCAGCCTGGACCTCCTGCCTCTGCCCCAGCGCTGGGTCAGCCTGCAGTGTGGCAGCTCTGAGCTAGAGCTGCAGATGTGTCCTGACACTGCCCACCAAAGGAGCTGGAGCTGTCCAACCCCACTGCTAGAGGTGAAGGACAAACAAGGCCAGAATGAGATGGGGGCCGAGTGCCGCCTTTGCCCTGAGACAGGAGACAGGTCCCAACTTTTTCTGTAACCAGATATTGTTCTCCTTGTGAAACAACACTAACCATAGTTGGTAGCTGTTTATGTTCTCTTCTCTTTTTTTTTTCAATTTTCTTATGTGGCAAAATATTAAGTTGGCACTCTAAGACAGCAACTACAGTTGATTGTTTGAAATTTTAATTGTTTGTGAAATCCACAAGCCTGGGGCTTCGTATGATTTTTTTTCTCTCTCTTTTGGTGCTGGGGATGGAATCCAGGGCCTCACGTGCCTGCTTGCTAGGCAAGCGCTCTGCCTCAGAGCATATCCCGGTTCTAAGTCATCTCAGTTTGCTCATTCATTCCCCTCCCATAGGCTGGCTCATCATGCCCATTTCATGGACAGAAGAGCGAAAGGCCCTGCCCGCCATCTCCCTCCCAGAGGCAGGGGTGGGGTGGGAAGCCAGTGTGGCTGAGCACAGATGTTCCTCTCTCCTCCATCCCTGGCCCTGGCCCTCTTCCTGGGGCCAGTCACCTCTCTGGTTCCACCCAGCCAGTAGCTGCCTCTACTGGCAGAAGTGGTCATCCTGACGTTGGCCACAGATTTGGGTCATCCCGCCCCAACCGAGGGCTCCAACCCTGCACTTCCCTTCGCCTGTGGCTGCTGCCTGCTATCTTCCTGCCCCTGCGGGTTGACCAACCAACGCTCCCTGGAATAAGCACTGCTAGTCCCCGGCCTCTGTACAGGTGCAGACTCCTGTTGTGGCCACAGGGGCTTGGCCTAGGCTGGTCGGACTGGGGGCCTCAGCCTCCACTGCCAGGATTGCTGATAACTCCGCTGTCCTGAAATGGCCTGGACCATAGGGTCCAACTGCAGTTACTCAACATGAATAAGGACAAGTTGTTTGCAGTGGCCATGCACCAGGGCTCCATCTATCTTGCCTTCCCCCATAGACATCTGAGAGGGGGTGTGGCTGCCATTCCCTTCCTGGGCAGCTGAATTCTCAGGCTCCCTTCTCTGCTGGGCAAGCTCACACCAGTCTTGCTGCTGCTGGTCAAACCAAGAAACACCGCACTCTGTTGTAAAGCACCGGTGGGGCCGAATGCCCCTCTTGCCTGTTCTTCTCTGCAGGTGCAGGTGGGCCAGACTGCCCTCCCTTCTCCTGCTGTTCCCTGGACGGGGCGCCTCAGCTGCCTGCCTCCCCAGGAGCTCTGTGACCCCTGCTCTGTGCCCTCCTGCCATGCCATTCTGGGCCCCTCTACAGTACCTGGCCTTGCCTCGTGGCTGTGGCACCTCCTATAAAATCCGTGAAGTGGGAGCAACAGTAGTACCTGCCTCATGATGTTGTGAGGGCTGCATAAACCAGATGGGAGGTGTAAATCCCAGGGCCTCACACTTTGTAGATGCTCATAAGTCTCTGGGTTTACAGTTGGTGATCACCATTCTTGCCCATTGCTGAGGGCTGCTCCCCATCCTACGTCACCTGCCAGCCTCCCTGGAGCTGCAACTTCACTCTTTGACCTTCTCCCTCTTCTCAGCCTCCCAGAGCAACCTCAGCCACCATTCGCATCTGTCTGCAGCTGAGGCCTGGGAGTGTCCACCTGGATGTCTCTTGGGCCCCAGAGGCAGCATCTCCAATGCTGACACATCCCCTATTCCTTCCTGCCCTGGCAGGCCTTGAGGGCAGGTCCTAGCACACCATCTCCAACCCATTCTGGTTACCAAGTCTGCATTATTTAGGAATGCTGTTGGCTGCAATTATTGGAAGGCACAGTGACTAGTGAGTGACTTAGATGGGGTGTGGTTGGTCTTTCTGGCATAGTGAAGAGTTTTGGATCAGTGGCTGCTGCCTTTTGGTGACACAGCCCCCATGACTTTCTTGGCCTCATCCTTACAAGATGCCAGTCCCAGCTAGAACCCTCAGACCTCAAACTATTTTCAAAGCAAGAAGCAGGAAGAAGGGATGGGAAGGCAGTGCTCACACAAATCCTCTTAGGGGGGTCAAAGTCTTCCCCAGAAGCCCCCCATTAAACATTCCCATCCATCACTGTCCAGAACTGGCTCAAGTGGCCACTCCTAGCTGCAAGGGAGGCTGGGAACACCAGCTCCTGTCAGATGATTGATGCTGCATCTGCCTTGCTAGAAACCAGGCTCCTCCCTCCTCCCCACACCAAGAGCCACACTCCCTGTCCTCCTCTGCCCCCCCACATCAATCCCTGAAATTCCCCACATTGGGTGTCCCCAACTTCTCCAGGAAGCACTCGGGCTCCTCCTCCGTCCCCAACTCCTCTTTTCCAGCATCTCCTCTCTCACTTACTGGCAACCCCCAGACTGAGTACAGGTACCCTGCAAAGCCAGCCCTAACCAAGGGGCTGGCTCTGCAGGAGGGGACAGCAGGAAAGCCAGAGAAGTAACAAGATATAAAGGATTCACAAAGAGGGTGTCACAGGAGGGTCCTACGACAGGCAGCAAGGGGGCTGGAGCTTGCCCACCTTCTGCCAACAGGCTACTGGTTCAAGGCATCCCTGCGGAAGCAGGGTGTGGCTTCATTCTCTGGTTCCTGTGACCTTCTGGCCTAGCTGCGCCTTGGGCAAAGCGATGTGGACTCCAGTGGGGCAAGTGGGCTTGCCAGTGCCTCCCAGTGAGGCCCAGGAACCACAGGCAGACGCTGGACTGCTGGCCTCCCCAATGCCCACCTCCTTTCATCAAGTCACTCCCTGCTGTCTTAGGCCACCTGCCTTTTCTGGCATATCACCTCCAGCCACCTGGCCCGAATGCCAGCCCAGCCTGCTCCTCCCCACGGGAGACCCATTCCTGCCAATCCTGGCCCGGTCCTCCCTGGAGCCCACCTCTGGACCTTGCATCTCCCCCACTCCCTGGCAGAAGAGGAGGGAAAGCCCGGGTCCAGCTCTGTCTGCAGATGAGACAGCTGAGGCATGAGCCACCTATCCTGTTCCTGGGGGCTGGGCTGGAGATCAGAGGCTGTGCAACCAGAGGAGAGGACAGACAGCAGTGTGTGCCACCACTACAGGGCAGGAGCCCCATATCCCCATCGAGAGATGGTGAGAACCCACATGCTGGCCGTTGGGATACTGGGGCATGCTTACGCTCAGAAGGCCTACAGGTGTGGTAAAGGCCCAGTACAGGCCCATCCAGCCTGATAGACCCCATGGACCCATGCAGGAGCACCTATGCCATCTGCAAACCCCTTCCAAATGTCTGCAGGCTGCAGGTGGAAAGGACCTTCCTGCTCAGGCCTGCTCTGCTCCAGGTCCTGGCAGCCACAAGATTCTGGATCCCCACTGCCTCCACAAGCTGGCAGCACCTGCAGACAGGCAGGCATGAGCTCCTAATGCCTACCCAGGGCTCAGCACTCCTGCCCAAAGGTCTCAGTCCCCAGAGCTTCAGCAGCAGGCCTGGGCCAGGCTGCCCAGTGCGCCTTCAGTCACTTCCCGTCGTTGCTTCCCTCGGCCTCCCTTGGATTCCAAGGTGGGGAGAGCAGTAGAGGGAGGACAGAAAAGTGCCCATGTGGCTCAGGGTGACCTCCCAGCCTAGGGGAGTTCTCCCACCTTCTTCCCTGGTTGCCTCACTGGAGCAAAATGTCATGGGCTTCCCTGATCTAGCCAGTCTCCTGTTTAGGAAGTGGCCATCGAGGGCTGTCAGGAGACCTCCAAGCTTCCACAGTGTGTGTGAGGAGCAACAGCCAATCAGGAGGGATCACAAACGAGACCCAAGGTGCCCTGTGATGGGAGATGAGGTCACACCCACCCAATCAGAGAGAGGACCCCATGCCCCCGTGTGCTCCAGGCCCATCTGTGGCCTCAGGACAGTGAGGAGGTGGGTGGGGTCAGCCCTGGCAAAGCTGCTGCCTAGCAGGAGAGAAAGGGCAGCAAGGGTGAGCCCCATACCTATGCCCATCCTGACCCCTGTACCTGGGAGTTTGAGGGCTAAGGGGAAAGGTGGCTGAGTGCTTGGTGGCAGAAGCCCGACCTCATGGTAGCCTTCCCTGCTGGTGGCACCCATGTCTGGGTGTGGCATGGCTCCCATCCCACTAAGTGTCCCCTGGACCATGGACCACTTAGGCTCCCAGGCCTGCAAGACGGGCAGTGGGAGCAGCAACCTGAATGGAGGTGTGGCTGGGAAAGCCCCAGGGAGTAGAGCTGGATTGGTGACAGGCGGCTCGGTGCCCAGGGAGAGGACAGGACACTTTGTTTTGATTATTTCCAGTTTCCTGAACCCCAAGTAGTGATTTAATGTTCCTGTTAACTCCAAGGGTTAGATCAGAAGGCAGGACTGCTAAGCTGGCCTCCCCTGGCTTCACCCCCAAATCTCCCAGCAGGGCAGCAGCTGGTGGGGGGGGCAAAGTCTCTGGGGGCTGGAGGGTGGGCGAGTGCAAGGGCTCTGTGTACATCAAGGAACCTTGGGAGTGACCCCAGGCTAAGCCTTGTACCAAGTACGTCCTGGGGAAATGCCCAGGATGCTGGGTGTGGCCTGCCCACGAGAGTGTGGCTGGGGAACATGCCGGAGCTGGCTGTGGTCCCCAGGGCTCACCTTGGCTGCTAAGGGCTGGATGCACCCTGGACTCCCTGACTTGGATGGGTTGGTAGCCAGGACCCTGGCTCCTCTGAGAACCTGGGTGCAGAGGGACCACTGCCTGGCCGACACAGAAGCTTGTGGCTGACTGGGAGGGACTCCGAAGCCACAAGCCCAGCTCCTGGCTTCTCAGTCCTGGCACCTGTGTCACTTATAAAATCACTAGCAACAGGGCCTTCCACGAAGTCCTCTGGAGCCTGTCCACGCAGGCAATGGGGAGGCTGTTCATCTTATAAGTTATGATGACAACTTTTTTTTTTTACATAAACAACATGAGTTGGTGTCACTGGTAATAAAAAATTAAAATGACAGAAGAGCCTCTGCTTGGATGTCCTCCCATGCAGGGTCCATGCCTTTATCCAAAGAGCATCCCCAAATGCTAGGTGGAGCAGCACCCACATGTGGGCACAAGAGAAGTGGGGGAGCAGGGAAGGCAGGAGGAGGGGGGAAAGGGCAAGGTCAGAACATTCCCTGCCCTGCAAGGACCCTACTGTGAGGGTGGACATCATCCAGTGTCCCTCCCCTCTGCAGGCTGTGGGGTAAGAGCAAAGTCTCAGAGACAGATGCAGGGACTAAGGACCCTGACCATGCAGGGACCCCGACCATGCAGGGACCCCCCACCCCACGCCTCACTGAGCATCACAAAGCACAGGAAAGAATGTCACCAAGACCCTGGGAGGGTAGAGCTGGAAGGGCCCAGCAGGTCAAAACCCCAGCCCTATCTCATCTTTGACACCTGCTTGACTTCATTTTCCCTATAACTGAAATCAGAATTGAGCCAGAGGACCTCTCAAGTCCTCCACCTCCCCCATAATGGAGTAGGGTAGGAGATATGGGTTCTAGTTTCTGCACCCACCTTGACATGGCTGGGCTCTTCCCCTACAGGGAGATCATTCCAAACCTATTACAAAGGATGGAGTCATTACCCCAGAGCATCCTTCTTCACACGGGGTCCCATGGACCTGGCATCTGGGTCCTGCATGTTGCATATAGCTGTGTGACTTTGAGCAAGTTTGTTAACCTCTCTGAGCCAAATTATGCTGATGCTTGGAATTGGAGAGAGAGTCAGTACTGAGCAGACTCCAGATCTGAGGTCTGCATCCAAGGTGACCCCAGCTCCAGAGTTGGAACTATGGAGAAGGTGCCCTTGGGAGGAATCACCACCACAAGGGCTTCAAAGCCTGGTCCTGCTGCTCACCTCTGAGGCTTCAGGTAGAGCTGATGAGGGGTGACACTTGGCCAGTGAGGAGCCTGCAGGCCACAGCTGGTAGGCACTCAGGAGCATAAGCTGAGGGACTCTGGCCCCATGCTAGGCCCCAGGCCTGCTCATGACCCCCAATCTGGGAACACTTGGATGGGTGGCCGGGTGGTGCGAGGTGCTGCTGTGGCCCAGGAGGAGCCAGCTTTCTCCAGAGAGGTTGTTCAGAAGGGAAAGAAAAAAAACTCATCCAAATCCCAGCCCAGAAAAGCTGCCATTGCCAGAGAAACGGGGGTCAGTGGCCAGGAAGGATTGCAACACGTGGGCCCCGGGGAAACAGCCACAGCTGCCAAACTGCAGAAGCTCAGCTCAGGGCACCTTCCTGGGGGCCCAGCACCCAGACCACCTCACCCCGAGCCTCTGAGCCCCACAACCCAGGGGGCACAGAACTTCAGCGTGCGAAGGACACCCCAGGCAGTGGCCCAGAACCTTGCAGGTATGGGAGGTCTCAAGTCAGCCAGTGGTGAGGCTAACAGGTTCAGGGCAGGGTTGGGAACAGCTCTCAGCACAGGCTCTGTGGCCCAGGGCTGTGGGCAGGAAGCCTGGAGGAACTGGGAGGGAGAGACCCATTTGGGAGCTACCCGGGAGGGGGCACACATGCCTGGGAATGAGCCCCAGGTCTCTGTCACCCGCCTTGTCCACATGCATGCCCACAGCTCATGGTGCCCCAGCATCTCCCTCCAGCCACAGGGCTTCCTGGACATCCTCTGAACCTTGCATGACCACAGTGCCAGGCAGGCCAGCCAAGCTAAGCCAGCCAAGGGATCATTTCCTGGACCCATTAATCCAAGTGCTTAGGACCGGGGTCAGCTCAACAGCTCAGCCCTGGGTGGGGTGGATCCTGTAGGCCCCACCTACTGCTGCTCTGGCTCAGCTGGTCTGGAAGAGGGATGAGAGGTTAAAAGTGCCCATTGCAACTGTGTGCCCTCTCCCTCCTGTGAGCGGAGAGCGAGAAGGCAGCAAGTACCCCTGAGGACCCAGTGAGGAAGCCAATGTGGGGTTCCGGTGCAGCAGCACCCACAGCCTGCGAGGGCGGGTGCCTGTGAGCCCACCCTACTCGGCCTCCTTCCACAAACCCTCTGTACCTGATGCTCATGGCCTCCACCAATGGCTGGAGGGGAAGTGAAGGAAGAAGCCATGTGCTCACTTGGCACCTGGTTCAGCTCATTCCCAGGTCTCCTGCTGAGGATCAACCTCCTGTGGCAGATGAGCTCACGGGTGCCCATTGCACCTGCCGTCCACAGTGCAGCAGTCTGCACATCCCAGCTGCCTTCCATGCCCTCCCAAGTGGGAGCAGCTCTGGTCTGCAGGGACCCTCTGCCCTGATCTGCAGACAGCAGCCCCAGTGGTGGGCCCTCCAGGGTACAAGCTCCTGGGCTTACACCACCAGCCTCAGGAGCCTCAGCCTACGTGGAGGACATGGTATTTGAGGGGACTTTGAAGGACAGCACAGTCAAGGGACAGGGATTCCATTCCAGATGAACAGCATGGCACAGGCAAGAGCTGGAGAGGGGGATATGACCACATGAGAAGCAGGACACTCCCATGTGGCCTGTGCAGAGAGGCCTGCAGCAGGTGGCAGAGCAAGTGGCAGGTCTTCTTCGTCCCAGAGGCCGTCACTGAGGGTGGGCACTGAAGACCTCTGTGACGTTTTACAGCAGAGCTCGCTGAGGCCCAGAGAGACAAACCACTGCCCCAAGACCACTCAGGGAGCCAGCCCCAGAGCTGGCCTCAGCATGGTTCCTGTAGGAGGACCCTGAAGCCCTCTGTCCCTGGCTACCAGCTCAGTCTGTCCCAGGTGTAGATTCTCACAGGCAACGACTGCAAGTCATGACCAAGGGTCTCTCCAGCCCCCTCAGCACCTCTGTGGGCCTGAGAGAAAGGTGCACCCTCCAGAAGGTCAGAGACTCATAGGGCTCAGTGTAGGGGTGGCCACGGGGCTGCACCCAGCACCCACACTCCAGCTGTGGTCTGTGGCATGGTTGCCCCCAGCAATCCCATCTGATTTCATGGTTGCCACTGGAGCTTGCCATGAGCAAGTTGTTTGTTCCACCTGTTTGTTTCACCTTCACAGGGATGATCATTCAGGCAAAGTCTGTCTCCCTGGCAAAGAGTAAGCCAGGTGGGCCAGGATCTGGTTCTGCCGTGCTCATCTGCATACACCAGCAACAAGCTTGCCCCACTATAAACAATCAGCCAAGGTGTGTAGAAGGAAGGGTCTCCTTAACCCTAACAGTTCAATCATCCCTCTTACGCAAATGAGTTTGGAGAGAGGGTATGATTTGTTCGAGGTCTCACAGCTAAAAGTGGTGGGGCTGGGATAGGAGGCAGATCTTGGACCCCTGCAAACTTCTCTCCTCTCCCCACAGCCTGGCTTGCCCCAGACCACCTGGGCCACTGCCTACACATCATGCTGGAGAATGCCCTCTCAGATGGAGCTTGAGATGCCTCTCCATTCTGGGACAGCCTCCAAGCCATTGAGACAGAAATCCAGGATGGACAGGGGAGATTCTGGCTCACCTGGGGCTCAAGCCCTGTCCTGCCATGGATCCGTGGTGTCCCCGAACGACCCTGAGCTTGTTTCCACTTCTATAACATGAGAGCTTTAGACCCAGTCATGTTCAAGACATTTTCCTGTCTACTAGTCTGCACCCTACAATCTAGAACAGGAATCTTAGATCCACAGCATACATGCCCCATCTTCTGCCTTCTGTACTCAGGACAGACATCACTAATCAATCACCAATCTTCCCCCACCATGCTCAGATTGCATATCAGTGCATAAAGGTAGCATTTGAGCAAAGTTGACAAATAAGATAAAATTTCTTTAACATCCCTGATCCAAGAAGAAGCTGGGCTAGGAGCAGGAACAAGCCTCACTGTGGACACCTGCCTTTCCTAGGGAAGATGCTATGAACAGAGATCTCTGATTCCTGCTGGCAAGGAAGTAACAAGCTCATTGAACCCAGGTCTGTCTTCCTCCAAAACAAAAGCCCTAAAATTTCCCTGTCTGTCTGAGTTGGGAGTCCCCATGGTACCTTTTTTTCTCCTTTAGTCATTTGACAAACACAATATGTTTGTATTTGAGTCTACAAAGCAGCTGCAACTCTCATCCTAAGGCAATGCCAAGACAGAGCACCAGGGAGTGGGACTTCATATGCATTTGTCAGGCACTGGCTGCTGGGACACAGAGAATCCAGGCAAGTTCTTGCCCTATGGCACTGCCATTTTGGTGAGGAAGAGAGACATTGAAAAGACATTTATTAAGTGGCACTAAGAGGGAGACTATTCACAAATGGGGTTTTGCAGGGGCTCCTTTGGGCCAGACTCCAGGAGTCTGATGTGTGGATGGAGCCTTGAGAGGTGGGCATGGGGTTTGAAGGACAGAAGACAGAGAGAACACCTATCCACCTTCTCTTGTTCATCCTTCAAACCTTAGGAACATGACTGGACCAAGAGCCCCAGGCCAGGACAGAGGGCAGCCGATGTCACCTGTGCCTGATTCCTCACTCCCTCTCGAGGGTGGCCCTCTGGGTCTACCTGCAGCTGAGCTGGGCCAGCAGGCCACCCCATGGGAGTTGGACCCAGGTTGTCTAGACTGGTGGCATGACTAATGTCCTGGAGCAAGGTGACCTGGGCTCTGTGCAGAGGCATGAGCCAATGGGGCTGGGGGAGGGGGAAGCCCATCCAGGCCACACCCCACAGCCCAAGGAGCCTGGCTGGGAAGCAGCCGGGTCCTTCCACCTGTGCTGCTGGGCCTGGCTCTGCCGTTTCAGGCAGGCGCACTGAGTGTAACTGCTCCCCACCCTGCCCTCCGCCAAATTGTACTTAATTATAATGATAAACAATGGCAGGCACCATACCACATCGCGGAACATGACAAACACTCCACAGCTCTGAGCCAGCAAGCTCCACTCCCCCACAGCCACGGCCCAGTACAGGAGGCTGTTGGGGGTTACCTGAGGCCACCATGGCCCACTGCCGCTGGGCCCAGGCTGGACCCTGTGGCTGGCTTTGAGTGGGCACTGTAGTCAGCAGAGGCCTGGGTGGGAAACCTCACCATTCCCCCATGTCCCTGGTCATCCCCTGATCATTCTATCCACTGGCTGAACTAGCGAGGGCCATGGTCATTCCATGTGGGGTCAAGGGTCTTACCACCTACTGCCTTGGGTAGAAGAGGTCAGAAACAGGAGGCCTGGCAGAGGTCAGTCAGGCCAGCAGGAGAGGCCCAAGAGTGAGTGACCCCCAGGCTGGGATGGGGGCAGAGGTTCCTGTCCCCGCCCCAACAATTCCTGGTCACTTGCCAAGGTTATCCTGGTGGCATGGGTGGGAGAAGGCATTTATCTTCTGATTCCCACTCTGAGGGGCGGGAGGGATGGCCCTGTCTTTCTTCTCAATCTGGCCAGGCTGAGGGGCATATGCTGGGTGCCTCAACAATGCCACCTCCACTCCTACTTCTTCTTCTGTGTGCATGAGCTCTGCGGAGTCTGGGAGATGGAGTGATGATGGCAGCTGTCACAGACATCACTGGAGTGGAGAACTTGTGGAGCAAGTTAGTCCAGCAAGCCAAGAAAGGAAGGGTGGCTCATGCAGGGGAGCCTCAAGCTTGAAGTCTGAGAGTCAAAGCCGACCCTGCCCTGCACACAGTGTCCAGGAGGCAGAGTTGCAATGAGCTGGAGTGGGCAGAGTGCCGTGCCCAGGAGAGGAGTGGTCCTGGAAGCTTGGTGGCCCACTGGAGGAAGAGGGCTAGAAGGAGGAGCTGCCAGGGAAGGACAGGGCCCAGCCTGGAGAAGGGGAGGTATTGAGAGGGTACTTAGGAAGGCTGATCAGGAGGCAGATGCAGGGAGATGCGGTGGGAGTAGAGATGGCACCACAGAGAAGCACATCTTTGGGGTAGGGGTGCTTTTGGACACCCCACACAGGTGTCCCAGGACAGCTGGTGCACGGAGCAAGCTGGACTCAGCACAGAGGTGTTGGCATTGACACTCAGATGCAGAAGAGATGGCCAGGCAAAGGGAGAGGGGAAAGACCTAGAGGCCAGTGCCTGTACCCCCCCCGGGGGGACTCAATAATGAGTCAACACCTCGGGTAGAACCTGGAGTCCTGAGCCCACCAGGGGTCTGCCACAGAGGAAGAGACTAGAGGGAGGGTATCAGGAAGGTGGGTGGAGTGCAGCGAGGAGGCTGCCGAGAGACCCGGGAGAGGCCCTGGGCTGGAGGACACAGGCCCCCCGCACACGGTGGGTTGGGTCAGGAGAGCTTGGTGAAGGGGTGGTTTTGGAAGCATGGCAGGATGGGGGACATGTAGGGCAGTCTCCTGGAGGAAGGAAAGGGTGCCTCACCAGAACCTGCAGCCGGGAGAGTGGCGTGAGTGCGCTTGGAGGAGGGCGTCCTCTGTTCAGGGCGGTGCCAGCCCACCACCCGCTTTCTCCCTGTGCACCTTCCACAGAACAAACCCGATTGCAGGCTGGGGCCTGGGGCCACCACCCTGCACCCACTGGATGCACCTGTGGGGCACAGCCCATGGTCTCGGAGCGGGGCTGCAGAGAACCAGGCAGAAGCCTGCTGGGGGCAGGCAGAGCCCTGGGTGGGAGAGGTCGGAGGCAGTCATAAAGAAGGCACCTTCCTCCTGCAGAGGGAGGAGCTGGGAGGCTGAGCAGCAAAGTAGACTCAGCTTTGGTTTTCCAAGTGCCTAGAGCTCCTGGATAAGAAAGTGCAGGAGGGGCCTCAGGATGGACCCAGAAAGGGGAGGCTGGCATGACTAACAGCTGGACAGAAAGGGGCTTGAACTGGGCCGTGCCCAGGGGGGGAGGTAAGGGCGGTGTCTGCACAGCCTGGCTCCATATGGAGGTGGGCTTGGACTCTCCTGGGTCTGACAGAGCAGGAAGGGGGAGGGGAAAGTGCCAGGGGCAGGACCCAGGGATACAGCCAGGGGATGTTTGGGATACAGTTGTCAGAGGCAGATCAAGTGTACTGAGGGTTTGGGTAGGTGTTGGGAGGCTTGTGGGGTTACAGGCTGAGCCTTAAGTGGGGCTAGGTTGCAGGAGTAGAGTCTTGGGGCAGACTGGGAAGGAAGGCTAAGGTGGGAGGAGGAAGGATGCTGTGGGAAGGAGGTCACCACAGAATGGGTGGAGAGGGAGGCCAGGCCAGGGAGTCGCAGTGTCCTGTGGAGCAGAGGAGGCACAAGCTTATTGCCTGGGGTGGGGAGAGAAGGGCGACCCTCAGAGGGGTTGGTCTGGCTCAGCTGGAGGAGCCGGAGCTGGGTAGAGGATGCCATGCTGTGTGGCCAACAATCCAGCTCCCTGGGCAGCACCAGCCCATTGCACAGGTAGGGAGACTGAGGCTCCGATGGGCAGGAGATGGGATGCCATCCTCCAAGACCTAGTCTTGCAGGACCTAAAAATACCTGCTTCAAGCCCCTCCCATATAAATTGATTCAGCTCATTTCGAGGGGAAAAGGTAAGGGACCCAAGGGAGGTGGTCCTCCCAAGGCCCACCACTATAGCTCTCCCAGCTTCCAGAACCCAGGAGGGCAAGGCTGGCTGTGACAGGGCAGGGACAGGGGCAGTGTCTGTGCAGGTGGGCTCTGTTGACTGCAGGGGCACCAGCTGGTTGTCCCGAGGAGGCAGCAGTAACTGTGTCCCCCCAGTGGAGTGGGTGGCAGGGAGGGGGACTGTGGGGTAGGGACGATATGTAGAGGGCATGGGGTTGTTGGACTGGATCTGGGCTTGTGGGGTGATTCAGGGTGCATAGACAGCATGCATGTGAGCCTGTGTAGGGGAGGAGGGGAGGATGTGGGTGGGTGGGAGCTAATTAGCTGGAGCGTGGTCTCCATGCAGAGCCTGGATGCCAGACCATGTCTGGCATCCTCAATTCTGCCTGCACCTCCCCCCCACTCTTCCTGTGGCTCCCTCATCTGCCCCAGAACCCTCAGGCTCCCACCAGGGATGGCCAAACAGTCCTAGTCAGGGTCCTTCAGCACTCTCCACTGGGCTGGATGGCAGTTGGGGAGGCGAAAGAAGGTTTCTGACCTCTCTGAGGCTGTGCCCCTTGGCCTGTCCTCCTACAGGCCAAGGAGGACCTCCCCTTTTTCACACAAGTGGCCTAAGGTCCAGGGGAAGAGGGCACACTAGTCCAAATCACCCAGCAGGTGGAAACAGGACCAGTTTTCCAGTCCACCCACCCCCACCCATTGGGCTCTGTTTGTGTTCATCTGGGGTATCCCAGCTCCTGGGCTAGCCTGGGGCAGTAGTTGGGCTAGCTGCCTTAGATTAGCTCTTGCCTCTGCTACTAAGATTCAACTCCTCCCCTGCCAGCCCTGCGTCTGAGCTCCCAGGCTCACCCCAATGCAAGAAGAGCAGGAAGAACTAACCCAGCCAGGCCAGGTGCACTTGCTGAGCCTAGGGAACCAAAGTAGGGCCCCAGCTCCAGAGGCTGCAGGGGCTCCCAGCAATTCTGCACAAGACTCCATGGTCATTCTGGGACCTGGACACCCTCCAGTCCTTTCACTCCATTCTACTTAGTTAATATCAGGTCTGTAAATGTTAAGTACCAGAAGTTAAAATGCAGATGTCACTCCACCCTCCGTCCTCAAATGCCATCTGTCCTGCATACCTCAGTCCATCAGTTAATTGTTCTAGTCAGGCAGCCAGAAAGCTCCATAAATTTACCCAACTGAGGCCAACCATTCATCCATCCATCCATCCATCCATCCATCCATTCTTCCTTCCTTCCATCTTTCCACCCTACCTTCCATACATCCATCCACCCTTTCTTCCTTCCATCATCCATCCATCCATCCATCCTTCCTTCCATCCATCTATCCATCCTTCCTTCCATCCATCTATCCATCCTTCCATCCTTTCTTCCACCCATCTTCCTTCCATCTATCCATCCTTCCATCCTTCCTTCCATCCATCTATCCTTCCATCCATCCATCATCTATTCTTGCATCCTTCCATCCTTTCTTCCATCCTTCCTTCCATCCATCCTTCCTTCCATCCATCCATCCTTCCTTTAAGCCATCCATCCATCCTTCCATCCATCCATCCATCCTTCCAGCCATCCATCTGTCCTTACATTCTTCCATCCTTCCTTCTATCCATCCATCCTTCCAGCCATCCATCTATCCTTACATTCTTCCATCCTTCCTTCCATCCATCCATCCTTCCTCCCACCCTTCCTTCCATCATCTACCCATATATTGTTCTGCCCATCCGTTGATCCAGGCAGCCTCCTGCTCGTTCAGCTGCCTATTCATCCAGCCCCCTTCAGTTCAACTAGTTGTCCATGGATTCACACATCCTTTGATCCACTATCCACCATCTACCCACAGTCCATTCACCCAGTGATCCAGCCACCTGTAGATCCAGCCACCTACGCTTCCTGGTGTAGACACCGGGTGGGGGCCATCCTGGGGTAGACAGCAGGTGGGAGGGTTCCTGGGGTAGACAGAGAGTGGGAGGGGCCCTGCAGTAGAAAGCGGGTGGGGGGCATCCTGGGGTAGACAGAGGGCATCTTCCTGGGGAAGACAGCTGGTGGGGGGCATACTGGGGTAGACAGGAGGGGTCCTCCTGGGGACAACAGCTGGTGAGGTGTGTCCAGGACTAGACAGAGGGTGGGAGGGGTCCTGGGAAAGAGAGTGGGTGGGGGGCTTCCTGGGG
>PVKS010027538.1:0-27412 GCA_004027875.1 Aplodontia rufa
GCTTTTTATCCCCAGAAAGTCAACCTCATATGCCTTCCTTCAGCTTACAGAGTTACGGGTATAGCTCAGTGATAAAGCACTTGTCCAGCACGCACCAGGCCCTGGGTTCAATCCCAGCACCCCTCCCAAACACACCTCCAAATTGAGATCTAAAGGACAAAGGCCTTGGTCCCACGCCCACCATCACCGTCCCCAGTGCTATCACCTGTCATGGGCAGCGTTTGGGCACACCATCTGCATTATGTTAATTTGGGCTTGTCTCATGTGGCTTCACACTTTTTCCTTTGAAGACATCTGTAAACACAGTTGATCCACAGCCCACTGCATATGGTCTCTGACAGATACCACTGGCCATCCAGATAGTCAACGCTGTTTTTAAAAAAGGATCCAAGTTGGGCTGGAACGGTGGCTTGGTGGTTATGGCGCTTGCCTGGCATGCGCGAGTACGTGAGTTCAAACCCCAGTACTACGTACACAAGGATGTCTCAGAGCAACGAAAGTCATGTGAAAACTAAATAAAAATTGTCTATCTCTGTCTGTCTCTCTCTGTCCTTCTTTCTTTAAAAAAAAAAAAAAGGGATCCAAGTATACGAAGAGCTCTGGATATGAAAATCCGAAGTTGAAAACCAAGGAGCAGTCTGTTTTTTTCGCTCTGTGAGGGCACCTCCGCTCTTCCAGGGGAAAAGTTTGATCTTTTGCCCAGAGAGTTATTTTTCCAGGTAAGGCTGCTGGGCCACCTGACCATGTTAAAAGGTTGTAGCTCAAGTTGGTCACTTCTAAAGCGTGAAGCAGCAGCTCTGGAATCTTGTGGGCACCCAGAGCACTACTATCCAGTACTCTGGCTGTGTCACCTTATTAAGCAATCCCCTCTGCAGATCTTGCTTTCCATGTGAGACAAGCAACCATGAACTTGTTCCCAACAAGGGGGATAGAAAAGGAGATCACCACTCTAAACAGTGACCAAAACTCATTCACATGTGGATTTTTTCCACTATTTTAAAAATGTGGTCACCCTTCTAGCCTTCAGGGACACAACTGTCTTGGTCTGGGTACTGCAGGGACCAAGTTTTGGGAGGATGCTGAGAGCAAGTCTGCTAAGAGGGGTTCTCTCCGCACTGCTCCTCCTCAGTGTACCACTGAGTCTTAGGGCAACGGTCCACTGGTTAATCAGCTCTCTGTCACTGAGATTTGACTCTGCCTGATGTAGCTCCAATTCAATTTACAGCTCCAAACCTGGGTTATGCCCTCCTTGCCCATGATGGCCTTCTCCCCACTTTCACCCTGCTTACACTCTACCTGCCCTGTAAAACCTGATCTCTCTGCTTCCACAAATGGAATATGACCTCTTTTTTCCTGAATTCTAAAACTAGCTTTTTACGACTTAGTGCTTTCTGCCTCAGAAGAGCTTGACGTATTCAGACAGTTGTTGAATCAGTTCTCCCCATAAGCACCACCCAGTGTGGACCTTCTGTGACTTATTCCTCTTTGGAACAATGGATCCTTCCCACTGGTCTCATACAACTAGACATGACTTTTAATTTTTGTGGACTAGATAAGTAACATTATTTGGGTTCTAAAGTATGCCTGAAGATTCCTCAATAGAGGAATAAAATACAGTAAAGCTGCACTGAGTGAATTTTATGGGCCATTTTAAAGAAATTCATTTGAAACATAGAGCTAGCCAGAAAAATAAGGAAATGGGGACTAAGCATTGGTACAGGCTAAACTGTGTCCCTTCATATGCTGGAGTCCTAATCCTCAGTACCTCAGAATGTGAATGTATTAAGGGGAGCTCATTAAGGTAAAAATGAAGTCACATGTGTGGGCCTTAATCCAATAATTGGTGTCCTTAACAAAGTGGTGAGGACAAACATGCACATACAAAAAGACCCTGAGAGAACACAGTGAGAAAGTGACCACCTGCAAGCCCAGGAGACGGGTCTTAGGAGAAAGCCAACGTGCTACCACGCTGACCTCAGACCCGCAGCCTTCAGAACCACGGAGAACAAGCCCGTGCTGTTTAAGTCACTAGTCTGTAGCATGCAGTTATGGCAGCTCCAGCAAACTAACATGGATGAACACTAAGCCACAGGTGACAAAAATGAAGGAAATGAAGCCCAAAACGAAACGATTTCTTGCCTCTTGTGAGCCGGGTGAGTGCTACGGCAGTTTGAGGAGCCTGTGGACAGGAGGGGCACTGTGGGAGCTGCAAGTGATTGTAAAGGCTCCAGGACACTGCCTAAGTGAGGCCACGGACCTGCTCAATGCACCGCGAAGGACCCCGTTTATAAAGTCGCTTAGAAAATGAGTTAGGCTACTGAACAGAGTGAAAGTGAAATGATCAGGAGCCCCCAAAGGGTACCACATTGTGGCAAGTGCTATGGTTGACATAAGAGAACCAAAGATCTCAGCACATAGATTTTGAAAAATATACTTTCTCTGGAATTTGAAAAATAAATAGTCTCAATTTTCTGGACTAACCATTAAATGTAGAATTCTTATGAAACACTACTGAGATTACGTATCCTAATGGACCTTGAGATTATGTTGATAATATTACATAATATGTGTCAAGGAGGCCTACATGTTATTCTCCCAATGAACCAGCTGGCTTTCTCTATGCCAAAAGCACATTGTGGGCTCAGTGACATAAAGGCTCTTGCATCAGATCTTACCGAGTTTCCTCAATGCTGTGACTGCAGCATTTCCCTTAAAAGACACACATTTTTTATTCATTTGCTTGTGTGGCCTTTGGCAGGTATTAGCTTGGAAAGAAGTGGCATTTTCTCAAGATGACAAAATAATGTGCTATTCTAAATTCCAGGGTCCAAGAGCAAGTCTGGGGACTTGAGCTGATTCCTGCCTGTTTCCGGGGCACATCACATGGCGGGCCATCAGCCATCTTCTCCCCTGCCCCCCTTCTGCCACTGTTGCCAACGATTTTGCCACTTCACGGCTGCTGAGCACTTCCTCCAAAGAGACAGAGGCACAGAGGGGTCCTGAGGTTCACCTGAGGCAGGGTATCAGTGTGTTGAGACCTCAGGAAACAAGTCCACTGGCAGCTGAAACCGGGACTGAAGCAGGGCTGGGAGTTTCGTCATGCCCTCTGAATGCCTGCTGTGATCACAGCACTCTGCCACTTTACCTATGGGTGGGAATCATCCCTGCTGTCATGGCAAACCCAAGGCTGTATGGGGATTAGCCAGCTGTCTTTACTCACAGGATTCACAAAAATACAGATGATTTCAATCATATCTATTCTGTGGACGATGCAAAGGCACTATGCACTCAGATTTGAACGCACCCAACAGCCTCAGAGCAGCTCCATTCAACAAGAATAAACACAGGACACAGGTCATTTAAAATTTTCTAACTGCCACATCTAAAATGTATGAAATAACCGGGAAAAATTTATTTGATTACACAGTTTACCAGGTATTCAGTTATCTCTCAGTATTTGTGAGGGATTGGTTCCAGGACACCTCCAGATAACAAAATCTTATGCATAAGTCCCTTACATGAAATGCTAAACACATCCTCACAGGTACCTTCAATCATTTCTAGATGACTTATGATACCTAATACCATGTAAATGCTATGGAAACAGTGTTACACTGTACTGTTTAGAGAATGATAATAAGAAAAATGTCTGTACAAGTTCAGTGCAGAAGAAATTAAAAATATTTTTGATCCATAGTTGATTGAATCTATGGAACTTGTAGATATGGAGGCCAACCATATATATTGGATTGCAATGTATCCAAAATACCATTTCAATGTGTAACAATAACTTTTAAGATCACGAAATATCTTACTCTCATTTTTTTTGTACAAAGAATTCTAAATATGAAGTGTTTTAACATTCCATCTCAATTCAGGCACTAAATCATAATTAGAAATCCCTGGTTTGGGGCTGGAGTGGTGGCTCAATGGTTATGGTGCTTGCCTAGCATGCACAAGGACACAGGTTCAAACCAAACCCCAGGACCATGTAGACAATCAAGTGTCAGAGCAATGAAAGCCACAAGAAAAACTAAATAAAACTGATTCCTTCTCTCTCCCTCTCTCTCTCTCACTATCTCTCTCTAATAAAAAAAGAAGAAGAAAGAAATCCCTGGTTTGTTTTTATATTTCATAAGTTCTACAGTTGAAAAGTAGATTTGTTCAATACCCAAGTTGTTCCAAATAATAACAGAGTCACTAGATTTTAAGCAAATTTAATTAAGATTAAATACAAACAATCCAGCTCCTCAGGTGCACCTGGGGTACTTCAAGTGCTTTACAACCGTGGGTAGCTAGTGGCTGGACCCAGAGCCCTGGACATCTACTGTGTGCAAGGGCCAGACAACTGCGAGTCACCATAGGAGCTCTAAGGACAAGTCAGATATCACCTGCCTCTGGGTGGAGAGAGGGCATGGTGTGAGGCACACATGCAGTAGCAATAACAGGCAGTTTGCACTGCATGCTAAATGCAGAGAGAGGAAAATGCTGTAAGCAGAGAAAAGAGCATGCCAAAGAGAAGGTTGGTGGTGGAGCTCACAAATACTAGGAGCCTGGTGGTGATACCTGGGCATATGCCTGGGATGGTGGAAGTAAGGTTTTAAAAAGGTAGTTCTGGGGGCTGAAGTGGTGGCTCAGCGGACATGGCGCTTGCCTGCATGCGTGGCACGAGTACACGAGTTCAAACCCCAGCACCATGTACGCAATGAAGTCTTGGAGCAATGAAAGCCACATGAAAAACTAAACAAATTTGTTTCTTCTGTCCCTCTCCCTCTCTCAAAAAAAAAAAGTAGTTCTGAGCAAGCCTGCTGAAAGCATTCATCAACAGGGCAAAGAACATTCTAAGCACATTGTCAGTGGGGAAAGAGTTTCTGGTGAGAACGGGTTTGAGTTGGAAAGCCTCACTTGGCACTGACGTGAATGATGGAGGGGAAGGGAAAGAGTGTGGTAGCTAAAAGACCAATCAGCCACTATATTAGTCCAAGCCAAATGTAATGAAAATATGGGGGAGCTACTAGGAAAGGGAAGGGGAGTGGAGGGAAGAAAAAATTTGATGAAGTATGTCCATAGGATCTCAGGACTTGGCAATGAAGGGAAGACACTGAAGCAAGGGTAGAGGAGTCAGAATTCTTTAGGAATTAAAATAAGGAATGCTGAGGAAAGGCTGAATGGAAAAAAGGTATCCTGATGAATTGGCATGTAAAAGTTTGAAAAGAAGATTAGAACATGTGCCCCTGGGTGAGGAGGAACCTTAAAAGGGACAAGAAACAAAAATCTGTTTATAGAGGTGACAAATCAGCAGAATGTGCAAATTTCTTAGAAATAACATATAGTGGGTCTGGAGTGGTAGCTCGGTGGTTATGGCGCTTGCTCGGTATGCGCAAGTACACGGGTTCAAACCCCAGCAACCCACGTACACAACTAAGTGTCAGAGCAATGAAAGCCATGTGAAAAACTCAATAAAAATTGATTCTCTCTCTCTCTCTCTCACTGTCCTTCTCTCTTAAAGAAAGAAAGAAAGAAAGAAAGAACGAACATATAGTTGGTTCTCTATATCCATGGATTCCACATCCATGGATTCAACCAACTGAGGATCAAAAACATTAAAAAAAAAAAAAAAAGCCCAACAAACAACAAACTACAACCGTACTGAACACATACAGACATTTTCCTTTTATTATTTCCTAAATAGTACAGTTTAACAACTATTTTTGTATCATCTACATTGTATGAAGTATTATAAGTAATGCAGAGATAATTCAGAATACTTAGGAAGATGTGTATATAGGTTATATGCAGATATCCTACTATTTTATATATGGGACTTGGACATGCAGGGATTTTAGTATCCATAGGGGGAACCAATTCCCTGAAGATACCAAGAGGTAACTGTATACTATTCCAACAGTAGGTGGGGAAGACAGAAAATTCAGTTGTTGTACTATTTATTAGGAAGTGACACAGCTGTTAAAAAAATATTGCTCTTTGAAATAAGCCAGACTCAGAATGTCAAGGTTTGTACGTTTTCTCTCATATGTGGAAGCTAGAGAGAAAAAAGGAATCTAATGAAAACAGAAGGGTGACCAAAAGGGTAGAGGTAGAGGCCCTGTGGAGGGAGGAGGCGAAGTTAAAAGGAGGTCTGTGAGAATGAGATTGATCAAATTATCTTATGTGCATATACAAACATATCTCAATGAATCCCACCATTATGTATAATTGTAATGTACCAATAAAAGTACTGCTCTTAAAATGTGTTAAAGAAAATTATTTGACATATTCGCAAATAAAAAAAAAGTTTGGATAATAAAATTCCAATTTTATTTAAAAAAGATATGCACCTACATGTTGCACAGAAGAGAAAATGTATGGGAGAATACATATGGGGTGGTTATCTCTGGGGAGTAAGATTGAGGAATCAAGGGTTTTTTTTACATTTCATATTCTGCTATTATTTAAAGTTGTTACAGAAAGCACATTACTTTCACTTTTAAAAAAGCAGATAAGTTGAGTATGGTGGCACATGCCTGTAATCCCAGGTACTCAAGAAGTTGGGGCAGGATTACAAGTTTGAAGTCAGCCTAGCCAATTTAGCGAGACCCTGTCTCAAAAATAAAATGAAAAGGGATGGGGGTGTAGCTCAGTGGTAAAGCAGCCCTGGGTTCAATTCCAATACCACCAAATAAATACATAAATAATAAGGCAGAGAAAGAAAAAGGTAAAATATATATTGAGAGAGATATTTACAATAATGACTAAAAGGACATATATCTAAAAAAAAATCAAAAAAAAAAAACAAAACTAACTAGCTGGGTGCAGGGAGCACGCCTGCAATCCCATGGTTCGGGAAGCTGAGTCAGGAGGACTGCAAGTTCAAAACCAGCCTTAGCAAATTAGTCAGGTCCTGAGCAACTTATTGAGACTCTGTTTCAAAATAAAATATAAAAATGGGGCTGGGGATGTGGCTCAGTAGCAAAGCACCCCGGGTTAAATTCCCAGTACCAAAACAAAAAACAAACCTATCTCTGGGTCACTTTTTTGTGTATATTGTCATATTTTTATTTATTTTTCAATTTCTTTGGTTTTTTTTTTTTTAGAGAGAATAAAGTTCTATTTATTTTTTCACCTGGTGTTCATTTCTCTTAGTCATATACATGGGCGCTGAGGTTTGAACCCAGGTCATTATGCATGCTATATAAGTGCTCCAACCATTGAGCCACTGCCCCAGTCCCAATTTCTTTGGTTCTTATTGGTATAATTATACATAACAGTGGAATTCATTGTGACACATTCATATGTGCATATAATAACGTTTTTTAAAGAGACAGAGCGAGAGAATCAACTTCATTTAGTTTTTCACATGGCTTTTGTTGCTCTGACACT
The DNA here is from genome assembly GCA_004027875.1 of Aplodontia rufa. Classification (NCBI taxonomy): domain Eukaryota; kingdom Metazoa; phylum Chordata; class Mammalia; order Rodentia; family Aplodontiidae; genus Aplodontia; species Aplodontia rufa. Next base: position 7,381 of record PVKS010027538.1, read on the forward strand.
TTGTTGTGTATGTGGTGTTGGGGTTTGAACCCCTGTCCTTGCGCATGCTAGGCAAGCGGTGCAGATGCTGAGCCACAGCCTCCAGCCCCCACATAACGTAATTTGGTTACAATCTTATTCCCGAGTACCTGTTTTCCCTCCCTGCTTCCTCCTCCTGGTCCCCTGCAACTACTCCACTGGTCTCCCCTTCTACTATTTTAAATCAGTACATTATAAGAACATAAAAGTAGGATTCATTGTGGTACACTCATACACAGACACAACTTGATTTGGATGATTTAATTCCCCTGCTCTTGATTCCTTGTACTCTGCTGCTCCCTTCTATTTTCAAGAGATTGTGGGTTCATTTTTATTATTTTATTTAGAAAAACTTTTTACATTCTATAGTAAATGTGTAATATTTCCATAATCAAAAATTCATAAAAAGAAATAATTTATACTACTTAGGGCACAACTTAAAATATCTCTGCAAGGGGTCAAGCTGTTCTTTAGAGATGTTGGATCCAATTTCTTCTACCTGTGTGGGGCTCATGCTTACCTCTGTTGCTGTGTTTTTTAAAAATTATTTCCATTCAACATAGCCAAAAAGGAAAATCAAGCCAATCACAAGGCAAACCTTCCTGGGAGAAGACAAAACCCTCTATAACCCATGGATGAAAACTTGAGCAGGAGAACGTGACTTCTGTCATGAAGTACGCCAACTGCCGGTGGACAGAAAGTTGGAAGAGAACAAAGAACACGCAAGCAGTTTCATTCCCTGGTTGTCATTCCAGGGCAGGCATGCTAGTAACTTTAGATTATAATGATGGGAACAAAGGACAAGGTGTCCCATTCACCTCAAGGCTCTCACAACAAGAGGTCTCAAGCCCCTGCTGAGCTTTTCACTCAAGTGGAAACAAGAGGAAACTTTCAAGGAGTGTGGAAGGGGCTGACAGGAGGCCAGTCATCAGCAGTCACAAAAACAAAGCAGAGAAAGGGTAGAAGAGATGAAAGATGCTGTCTGATCACCCACCAGTGGGAGTGTGCACTCAATCAGGGTCCTTCAGCCTGCCGCTGCCGTTTTTTCCTGAAGAGTTAAGCACTCAAGGAAATACAAGTAATGTCCCGAAGACAATTTATAGCCAGTTGGCCTCATTGCACCTGGTTGTTTTGACAGCAGGTTTCACTGGTTTATAGGAGAGGTTCTTTCACTATAAGCTGTCACTAATGCAACTAGACCTTTGGGGGAAAAAACAGTTCAGAGGCAACTCTCTCCCTTCCACATGCCCTTTCCCCTATAATGAAAAGCAAAACCCCCTCCTCTCCAGAGGAAGCAACAGGGTCTGCTATATAGTGAGAGGTCAGTCTCAGCCCCACAACCCAAGTGCTTCTGGGCACATGATTAAGGGCTCTTTCATTCCCCTTCCTTCCAGGCTAACTGCTACAAATAGTGGCCTTGTTGTCCCAGACCAAGAAGTCTGGGAGCTGGCTCTCTGAGCTTCCAGCTCTTCCTAGCTTCCAGGCCACAACAAGAATGTCTGGGAGCCTTGGAACAATCTGGCTTAGGAAGACAACGTGGGCACAGGGCTTCAGGGAACGCCCCCGCCTCCACCACATTTAAAACATGAAGGGCATGGCTGGAGCTCTGGACCAGCTGAACCTTAACCTGCTCTCCCTGGATTTTCTGTGAGAGGGCAGCTTGGTCTGGAAGTCACCTTCTCAGAAACCACAGGTCCCGGAAGCTGCCTTGCCCCACACTGTTTTGTTGTTAATTCTTTCTTGCTCCCAGAAGACTGGACCAAACAAAGAACTTTTAACAGGTGCCATGCACTCCTGAACTGAAAGCAAAATGTCCTTTTTAAAGATGAGCTAATGGTGGTTGGTGGCAGCATTTTCCCCGGGTAGTGGGAAAGAATAGAGAAGAGAACTGAGGGATGAAAAGGTAACGGAGAACCCCCTCCCCCAGTGCCTTCATTTCATGGGTCACAGACATTCACCGACACTCAGACACTCCCAAGGGGAAGCTCAAATAACTAGCCGTGAAACCAGAAACAAGCAGGCTACATGGCTGCTTGAGCTGAGCAGAGCCTCTCACCGCCATGGGAGTCCACCCCCAGCCACCAGAGCCCATTACAACCGACTGTAGCTGCTCTGACCCAGACTGGAACAGCTCCAAGCCAAAGGGCCCTTTGACTACCTTGTCTGGGATGTCACCCCAGATCCTAGGACCAGGCTAGAGTCAGCATTCAGGTTGGTGAGGGGCCTGGGCTGTCCAAAAGGGCCTGGGGAGGGGGTACAGAAGAGGAGGCTCCAGGCCAGGTGACTCACATGGGACTGGGGTGTCCAGGAAAGTATTTCTCTCCCAGAGGTGCCCATGGAGTGAATGGGAGGGAGAGAATAAAATCTTGAGTACGAATGAGCCCAGGTCCCTAAAAGAGAGAAGAGACTTTAAGTAGGCAAGCAAGGTGAAGAGGCCAGCCTGAACAGGAAGCTCATGTGTATCAGGGAAGGAAGTTGAGAGGCAGGTACACAGGGAAAGTAAGGGAAGGAAACTGTAAGTACCAGGTCAGATGAAAGCTGCCCATCTAATGGCCATATCCAAAGAGCGAGGTAGAGGCCAACTGCCCAACCCACTGGGGGCATGACTCACCCAAAATACAAGCCATGCTTCACAAGAACCCATTTAACACAGTGTGCAGAGGAGATCATTAAAAACCACTATCATGATTGCTAGGCTAAGCAGCAAGCTTTACTCTTCTATTCTCCACAGACTCTCCCAGCAGTATCCTGAGCATACCTTTGGTATTCCGGAACTCTCAAGCCAGTCTTGGAAGATGTTTTCAACAGATAGCTCGAGCCTTTAGAAATAAAACAACAAAAAAGGAAGGGATTAAAACACGACAGAGCACTTTCTATACAGAATGCTTCTTTCTTAACTACTCAGGCATGTCCCAGCATTGCTCTTCCACAGAAGGAGATTTTCTTTAGAAAAAGAGCAATGCTCCGCTGGGTTAAAGTGTGGGAGGGAGCCTGGTTGCATCAGTACAGTTTCTCTCCATATTATCACATGACCTGCATGCAGAAATGGAAGAATCACAGGCACATTACAGTAGGGGTTTTTCATGCTTTCAAAGACACCTTTTGATTGGGAAAGCCAATTGGGAGGGTAAGGCATACTCCTAGGACGTCTCATGCAGGACCGCTTCCTGGACAGTGGTGGAGCAGAGTGAAATCTGAACATCAGAGCACTTAGTGCTAATGTGCAATGTGAATTTCACAAGCAATGAACTTCAAAGAAACAATTTTCACTGCAAGAAGCAAAAATAATGCATACCATTATCAGACCACAGAGAGGCTCAAGCGTGGGGAATTAGTATGGCTTCCGCTATCTAGTGTTTGAGTAGCCCCAAATCAAATCTGGTTAAGTACTGACTGCTTGTTCCACCAGCTGAAATTCTTTTCATGCTCTGTTGACTTGTCTACTCCTTAAAACTACTAAGTATCCAGTATATTGAGGGTAGATGGACCTCAGGTTGGGACTTCCTGTTTTTCTTAGCTAAGACATTTTAAGCAAATCCATTTCCTTCTCCCCCTTCTAGATAATTCCTATTCCTGACCAGTATCTTTGTTTCCACAGAGGCCTTTCTGGATCTTCTGAGCCTGCATATGTAACCCACCCACCATGCTCCTATTCCTCCGTGTCACTGCATCCAGCCTGGCCTGCGTCTGAGAGTGATCCGATCACCTGACTTTTTCTGCCCCCCGCCTTACACAGTTCCTGGTGTGCAAGAGGATTCCTATAGATATTTTTTGTTTGAATGAACAAAAATACATTTTTCACTGTCAACTTAATAAACATGATTCCTTTTTAAGATGATCACTTTCCCAGTAAGATGTTTTCAAGCTGTTAAGCTCTGCATCTTAAAATCTTGCAGACATTACCCCCTACACACACACACACGCATGCACACTCCCCCTGCCTTTGGAACTGTGGAAGCAGTTGTGGAAAGACAGTGTATTCTGCACTGTTAAGATGCTGGAGGGCGAAGCCTCCTGGCCACGGGTAGTGTGGGCAGTATGGAGGGAGCAAGGCAGAGAAGAGTTGGCTTAAGAGGGATTGAAAAAAGAGGGGAAGATGACTTTTGTCTTCTTTTATTTCTTTCGCCCACTGATAACGGTGCCCTCTGTCTTCCCTGTCCAAGAACAAAACTAAGGATGCTTAAGAAGGCAACTACTGTTATTTCAACCAGAAAAAATATAAAGAGGGAAAGAGGACTCTGTAGTGGGCTCTACAGAGAAAGGTTGGGGTTCAGGTGGAAGATGATGTCCCTCTGTGGAACTATCCGGCAGGAGCGGGGAAGACATAAGAGGACAGAGGGATGACGACTTCTCTAGCTCATCCCACTCCCAATTCCAGAGTCACTGGAATTCCTGGACATGACCCATAAGAAAGTCCAGCACCACGGTCACTGGACCTTCCTACTATTTATTTGTTGTCATTTAACAGTGTCAATCTCAGTGCAAATTGCCAAGTCCCCCTGCAAGCCATGGGCGTGGAAGTGTGTGTGCATGTGTGGTGGAGGCGGGGGAGACCTGAAGGGAGAGGGGCTCTCAGAGCCCCTTCAGCCAGGGACAGGGCCTGGAGATACCCTCAGCTGGTATAACTGTTCTGTCAGGAGGAGAAGCGGGCAATTGGCCACTTAGGGAGAAGCAGCACTGAATCAGAAAGAAAAATGGGGCCCTAACCCTAAACTGGGCAGGCAGTGCACACTGAGCGCCAACAAGAGCGCAGAGCCCAGGGCTGCCCAGGGGAAGGGCGGGAACCTGACTCCTCCACCAAACGAACTGCCCTTCCCAGGGGCCTGTGCAGCAGCAGGTAAAGCGGGGAGCCTGCCTCATCCTAAGCAAGAGGCGGCCTTCAATGAAGCAGTGTTGCCTTCCACGTAAGTTATAAAAATCAGTCTTATCTGCCAGTCTCACTCATTTCACTAGGAATTAAAATGACTTTCCTTGGACAAAGGTAGGAAAATGTCCTTCCCTGACATCCTTGCCAGCCAGAGGGGCTGTGCCTGGATCCCGGGGGCAAAACTGTCACCCATCTTCCTGATTCTCAAGGAGTCAGAGTGGGAGGCGGGCTCCTGCTTTGCTGCACGTGGCACATCAGGAAACAGGGCTTCTCAGAACCTCCACAGCCAAAGAGGAAAAGGCAGATTTCAGAAAGGATTCAGAAAGAGCAGGAGTGGCGATCAAGGGGCAGGTGCTCTGGGTGCTCGAGGGAGGTCAAGGTAACTGGGATTCAATGTCCTCAAAAAGAGACTTGGGAGAAGTGACTCTACTGCCATCGTCAAGTGCTTTTACGGAAGATGGTGAACAGCTGCTGTGCATCACCATGGAGGAGTGAATACGAGGACATGGACATAAATTTCCCTCGGGGAATTTTCGTTTAAAGATACTTCTCAAAGTGGCAAGAGGAGGGGCTGTGAGTTAGAGCGGGAATGTTGCCCAGTGGGGCCTGGAGGCCTCTCCAGGGCAGGATGAGGGACTAGAGAGTGCCTGTGTGTGGTGAGCCTTTGGTGGGGTTTCCTGGGCCCAGGTTCCATGGAACGCTGAGATGGAAAAACCCAGGGAGGGACTGTCGGAGGGACATGTGGGTCCTACTGGCACAGGGAAGGGACTGCCTGGGTGGGACAGATGGAGGAGGACGGCGAGAGGAACACCGGCAGAGGTTCTGGAAGGAGGCAGTGCTCAGTGTGTCCTGCATGGGGATAGGGCCTGTCTGAAGGGAAGGAAGGCACAAACGCAGCAGAAGCAGGACATCCAGAGCGTGTCCTGGGACTCTGCTCAGCCCGGTGAATGTGGGAACAAAACAAGGTGTTCTCTGAGGGCCTTGGAGGCCCTGCCATTGAGCCCTGGCTCTGTCAAGGAGGCTTTGAAGTGGCTGCAGAATGACAGAAAAGCATGGAGACGAGGGGGGAAGAGTAACTAGGAGAGAAAAGGCTGGAAGCAGGGAGATCACAAGGGAGGTTGCTGAATGTTGAAATAGGAGGCAATGAGGGGAGGTTAACCAGGCATGGAGTGCTGGGGACTACTGTGGAAGCTGGCATCGAAGCACCTGCTGGAGGTCTGGGAGACAGTGTGTGCACCCTAGGCCCCATGGATCTCTGCAGAACGACCTTCCACACGCAATCCACCGTGCCAGTCTACAGCCAACCCTGAGGGTCTGTTTACTGATACGTGTTAAGGAAAATTCTGCTTTCCCATATTAAGTATCTGCACACACACAGATATTCTTATACAATAGCACTACAAACAAAGCAAACAAAAATTCTCCAATTCGTCAGAAACTAGGAATGGAACCACCATATGACCCAGCTATCCCACTCCTCAATATATATCCAAAAGATCTAAAATCAGCACATTACAGGACTGCAGTCCCATACATGTTTACAGCATTGCAATTTATAGTAGCCAAGCAATGGAACCCACCTGGGTGCCCATCAACAGATGAATGGCTAAAGATAATGTGGCATATACACACAATGGAGTTTTATTCCGCCACAGAGATGAATGAAATCATGGTATTTGCTGGAAAACGGATGGAACTGGAAATCATCATGCCAAATAAAATAAACCAGACTCAAAAAGTTAAGGGTCCAATTTTTTGGGGTTTTTTTTTTTTTGGTGGGGGGTGGATTCCATGAAAATATAGAAGAGAGATCAGCAGAGTTGAGGAAAGAGGCTGAAGGGGAAGGAAGAGGGACAGGGCAAGGAAAGAATAGTGGAATGAATCTGACCTAACTTCCCTATATACAGACAGGAATATACCACAGTGAATCTCACCTTTATGTATATCCACAAGGCACTAATTAAAAAAAAATGTAAATAAACAGAAGAAAGATCAGTGCAGTAGAGGAAAGGGAACAGGGGCAAAGAGGTGGGGAGGGAAAGGGGAAGAACTGGGGACTGAATTAGAACAAGTTACATTTCAAGCTTCTATGATTGTGTGAAAATGAATCCTAAAGTGTGCTAATAAAAGATGCAAAACAAAACAAAACAAAACAAAACCCCCTTCATCCAATGCCACTAAGGAACAGATGTAGCACCTGCTGTTTACTGAACACCTACTATGTGCCAGGACATGACAGACAAAACCTCATCTAAACTTCACAATAACTGTGCACGACCAGCAATATCATCCCCATCTTACAGCTGAACAAATAAAGGTTCTGAGAGGTTGAGGAACATATCTAAGGCATGTAGGTGGCGCCTCCAGAGCTGGGATTCCAAAGTATGTTGCCTGTGAAGTCCAGGTGTTTCCTTCCAAGCTAACTTAGGCCTTGGAATGAACTGGTTCAGCTCTATGCACCCAAGCCCTGCAGAAGGAAGAACCACTACTGCTCCCAAGAACCTCTAAGTCGCTCTTGCTACAGGGGGCTTTGCTCCTGCAGTGGCTGTCCTGTTTGTCAGTCCTGCTGTTACATGTCTGAAGGGCAGGAGAGCCTTGGAGAGGCAGCCTGCAAGGGCAGGAGACGTCCTTCAGCTGCTGTTCCCTCTCTGGATGAAGAGGGCATGTGTGGTTCAGAGCACCTTCTTTTGGAGAGATCTGCAGCATCTTCCACCCATTATCACTTCATCCCTCATAACATCCTTGTGAAGAGGGTCAATTGTATGGTGTAGTTGCAGCATAGGCAGAGTCTGGCCAAAGTCAGCACAGACAGAGGGCTGACGAAGAAGAGCCAGGCTTCCCAACTCACAGGCCAGCGCTAAGCTTGCCCAGGGATTGCTAATGTGACAGAAGATGCCACACCAGGAGAGGAAGGTGCAAATGAGACAGTTTTAGGAGAGACAGTAAAACGGCTAGGTAGTCAGGACAGGACAAAGGGCCCCTCTAAGAGCTAGCTGGTAGAGAGTGATTGACAGGGCACACTCAGGGCCTTCATATGCAAATGACCATGAGGCTCACCTGTGGGAGCAACTCCTTTGTCCCTGAGGGGGTAAACTAAGAAATAAGGATGGACACAGATGGGAACTTGGAAAGAATTGCTACCTGTCTTGCATAGATTTTAACAATGACTTTGGTGCTTAGTTTCAATGCCTGCTTTGCATAGGGTTCAACCAATGATGTGAATGCATTTCTCAATGCCTGCTTTGCATGAATGTTAATGATGCTCACACCCCAAATCAATACAACCCCTGGCCTGACCTCCATTAGACGGTGACCTGCTTCCAGGTACCCCTCCACCTTGTGGAGTCTCTGCTCTTCTTCCTAAATAAATCCTACTTCTTTTACTCCCCCTTCCGTGATTGTCCATGGATTTTATTCTTCAAATTCGTGAGACGAGAACCCAGAATATTGGTGCCAAATTCCCGGGTGAATTTCCACCCAGCTTTTAGCTGGAGAGCTGCTAACACTATTTCGGCTGCAAACACCTGCAGCCAGCCCAAATTCCCAGTTTTAGCTGGGAATGGCTGCAAACACTAGAAGCAGGCTATTTTGGCTGCTGGAATCTGTAGCGGCCCAGACTCCATTCACCAGTGGGAGCAGAGACTCCGGCCTCATCTCAAAAACCCTGCATCACAAGCAGCGACTGCAGCGGCTTAGGCTACAGCCCATTGTTAAGGTGCTGTATGTGGCCTTAAGTCCTCAGGAACCCACAAGAGATGCTTATGAACCTTCTGGGAAGAGAAGGACTGCATGTTTAAGAAAGAGAGCATATGCACTGCTTTTGCTATTTAGACAGCTCCTGCTGAGATGGCAGTGCAGGGAAACACTTGTGGATACAGAGCGGTGCTGAAGTCAGAAGTTGACTGTTTCACTTCAGGGCACAGAGTCCAGGCCAATAACGAAGTTTTTCCCTCTGAGATCATGTGGCTTAAATAATCACAACAGACAAGAAGAAGCATTTCTACTTAGCCAGGACCCAGGACTTACAGGAAATTACTCTTCTGCATGTCTGATCACTATGGAAATTGATTTTATACAGATAGCTAAAAAGTATGCAGACCCCAGACCGTGTGTCCTCCGTATCTGTAGAATGGGCATACTTCCCACCGCATGATTGAAACCTGGGCCATCAGCCCCCAGGCCTCCAGGGCATCCGGAGCGGCAGGTGGTTTCACCCCTGGGGCTGGCCGCTCCCTTGCTGTACTCCCACATCCTCTGTCCACCAAACTCTGGGCTACAAATGCTGTCACACTTAGTTCACACAGCAGCAGAGAGAATATGCTAGGCACCCTGGCATGATCCCAATTAGAAAAGTGAGCTGTGCTTAAAGCACAGAGTGACCAGTTGTTCTCATCATGACGTTAAACTAAACAGAAATAGGCCAGGCACAGTGGTGCAAATCTGTAATCTCAGCGGCTCGGGATGCTGAGGCAGGTCTGAGTTCAAAGCCAGAGAGACACCCTCAAAATAAAAATAAATAATTCCAACTGGGAATGTGTCTTAGTGAGTTAAGCACCCCGGGTTTAATCCTCATAAAGGGGAGGGGGGAAGCAAAAGTTAAACACCAGCTTGCATGAAAATGGTATTGCACATGCTTGTCCAGGCTGGCTCCACTGAGTTCTAGGCTAGACTGACAAGGACCAGGAGTTGATCCTCACCACATCTCCTATGTGTGACTATCAACCTGTTGCTGATCAAGTGAAATGACTTCATCACTCTTGGCTCCAGTCTTCAATCTCCTGGATTCCAAAGATCATATTCTACCAGGCATGATGACCCACACCTATAGTCCCAGCAGCTAGGGAAGCTGAGGCAGGAGGACAGTGAGTTCAAAGCTAGCCTCAGCAACTTAGCGAGGCCATAAGCAACTTATTGCAACCCTGACTCAAACTAAAAAATAAAAAGGGCTGGAGAGGGGCTGGAGCGGTGGCTCAGCAGTTTCGGCACTTGCCTGGCAAGCACAAGGACCCGGGTTCAAACCCCAGCACCACGTACACAACTAAGTGATGGAGCAACGAAGGCCATGTGAAAAAACTAAATAAAGTTGTTTCTCTCTTCAAAAAAAAAAGGGTGGGGAGGTAGCTCAGTGGCAAGTACTCCTGGGTTCAATCCTTGGCAAGAAAAAAGTATAAATGAAAAATAAAGAAAGATGAAGATCATACTCTCTAAAAAGAAGCACACAGCCCCAGCCACTCCGGCATGAACTACATGCAGACCTGAACAACTCCGGAAGTGCAGGGGCTTCAGAGCTCAGGGTCAGAAATGGAAAAGGCAACTTATATCATCTATGGATTTAAAGTTTTGATCATCTACATTTTTAAGTCCCCTCTCTACATAATGGATGCAAACAGTGCCATCTCAAAGCTTTGCGCACGGTTGCTTCTTGGTGAAAACGAGGCGTTTATGCTTGGGCAGGCAGTGACTGCCGATGAGACACTGATGAAAAGAGCGCTCCCCGGCCCTGCAGGGAGGAAAGAACTGGATTAAAGCAAACAGAGGAGCCTGCGCTCACAAACACAATGACTGATGGGCAAGGAGAAAACTGGTAGCTGCTGACGACACAGGAACACCGGAGGCCAGGAACACTGGACTGATGCTCCCCAGGGTACTCTCCTGCCAGGGCACAGTGGCACCCAGCGTTTGTCTGGATTTCCTTTTGAGCACTTTTGTTTTTCTTACCTTATTTCCCCTCTTCCCCCTTCACATACTTTCCCTTTTCACACTTCTGCTCCATGCTGATTCCAGGGACAAACAGCTGCCCCACTATATTTCCAAAATCACTTCAGGATGTAACTTAGTGGCCAAGAAAGGTCAGGCTCCTGCTTGACACTTAGTATTCGAGCAAGCTGTTATCTGTGGCATTTCTCACATATTCCTCAGATCTGCTGGTTATGTTCAAATCCCACAGGCACCTTCAGGACCTCTGCTACTCCCCATCTGCCCACCACACTGCCTCCAGGGATATCTCTCCAGCCTGCTAAAGGCACCCTTGCAGTGACAGCCTGCAGTGGGGCCTCTGCCTCACGGCTCAAGGCTGGGACTGGGCAGACCTTTCTCTGGGCCCTCAGGACTCAGAACCTCACCCGAGCACGAGCACGCCTACATAGCTTCTAATGACCTGCTTTGTCTCTTCTTCCAGTAGCTGGCTAGGAGCTTCCTGCAGGCGAGGCATGAGACTTAGTCTTCTGTTTTCCTGCACCCAGTCTAAAGCCTGTTCTGAGAGATGCTCATAAGAATGTTCAGTAAATGACGGCAAGAGCACAACACAGAAGGACCAAGGAACACTGGCCTTCTAGCCGGATCTGAAAAGCCCTGCCCATCTAGTACAGCTCACGTGCCTAACAGATGTGCCCAAGGATCAGTCTGCAACCAGAGCCAAAGATTAGAGGCTCCAGGGGGTAGGTGTGGGGCCTTTGGAGACCTAGATAAAATTGGTACAATATGTTGCATAGGTAATAGGGTAAACAGTCTGTTTTAATAGCTGAACTAGATTCTGAGATTAGTTATCAAGCAAGAGGATGTTTAAGTCTTAAAATATATTCCAGTACACTTGCTAAAGTAGATTCATTGTGAGAATGAAATTACCTTAACTTTTGAGGAGAATTTTTAAAAAGAGGCTTAACCCTCTAGGTAAAATGTGATCTTAACTGGAGAGGCAGCCTACCAAAGGGCATGTAGTCGGTGGTTGGTGGCCACATTAAGACAGAGACACTGCTGTTAACTTCCACAATTATGACCAACGTCTCTTTGTGGGCCCTGTGTGTTGACTCAATAAATATTCACAAGATAAAATCCAGGTTCCCCAGACAGAGGGCTCAGGGGCCATCCAAATGAACTCCATAACCTTATTATGAAGAAGATTAAAAGAGAGACCTCCCAAACTAAAAAAGCACTTTCTTGCTTCAGTGAAAAATGCTGTATTTTTGCTCTACGAAGTTATGAAAGGATGCATGGCTATCACACAGAACAGACTCTGGTAACAGCCCAAGGTGGTAAGAGCCCTACACTATTATAGGGCCTGAAAAAGTTATTTTGGGGTAGGTGGGGGGAGGAAATGAAAAATGTGTATCTTTTAGGTTATTCTTGATCTTAAGAATAATGGTCACATCTGATGTGATTTTTTGCATGAAGAAAACCCATATGTCCACTTAAAAAAAAAAAGGATGATAAATTTGAAACATTTAAGACCTTCCAAAACAAGGCATGGATCTCATGCAGTATCCTGAGGAGATGATTATCTTGGCTGATTACTAAAGCTTCCTGCAAGCTCCATGGGTAAGGCTTGCTGCAGCTTTGAAGGGCATGAAAATGGAGCTGTAGAATAAGGAATTTATCAAGTAAGATGGGTGTGCTAACTCTGTGTCGTGCATTGGCTTGCTTTGTGTGTTTCTACTTTATTAGACAACACTAACAACAACAAAAGGGCATGGTGGAACACACCTGTAATCACAAGTTCAAAGTCAGCCTCAGCAACTTAGTGAAGTCATAAGCAACTTAGCAAAACTCTCAAAACACAAAACAAAACACGCAGGGGATGTGACTCAGTGGTTAAGCACCCCTGGGTTCAATTCTAGTACTGAAAAAAACCAAAACCAAAACAAAGACTAATTAACCCTTCTACCATCTGAAGAAAGAATTTGGAGTCTTGCTTAATGGAAGGTAGAAATGGGGGGAGTTTAAACAAAAATAGGCCACCTCAAAATCCCATGCTTTGAAAAAAATCTCCACATCCACATGGCCCCTGGGTCCTCTCCTAAATTTTCATGTCACCTTGTGCACCCAGTCAGATGGCAAAAGCCCTGATACCTTACCCTGATAGACCCAATTTAGAAAGCATATAAGAGCAGCTCATCAACAGTAGGTGACCAGCCCTGCAAGATTCTAAGAGTCATCTGTGTTAAAGAGTTCACTTCCACATTTGGAAACCTTTTATGAGCATAAAAACATAGTTGAATCTGCAGTTCAGAAAGAAGAGTAATATCAGCTCTTCTTCAAAGAAATACTTAACTTCTCAAGATGTCCTCTGAATATCAATGTTACTATTAGAAATTGTGTATCGGGGTATTCACTTTCAGAGTTCAAGTGAAGATAAGAAATTAGAAGTAAACCCTGGAATGAATCTAGTTTACCTGCAACACAGACCTTAGGCCTCCTCTGCAAACGTTGTGGGAGGCTGGCAGCCTTGTTACTCAGCCTCTGGGGGCTCTGTCCTCTTTTTGGTAAAACAGGGATAAAAATACAATACACCAAAGAGTGCTAGTTTGAGGATTAAATGGCAATATCTTAATAAAGTAAACTCCCAATAAATGCTGGCTTCTTATAACCCCTGGGATAGTGATGACGGTGACAAACATTAAGGGTTCAATGTCGCTGTATGTACAGTCTTTGGACAGTGCTGACGCAAGGACCACACTGCAGTAACTACATTGGTCTTTAGCTGAGCATTTAGGCATTAGCTGTCTAGCCCTAAAACCTTGCCAATGGGGGTGGAAAACTGAACTCTGAAGGGATAGAGTGGCCTGCTCCCAGTGTCATGGTTAGGAGCAGCGGGCCTGACTCCACATTCCAGGCTCCCATTACTACATCATTTTCACCACCAACTCAAGGGTTTCCTTGAGGCACCCCCATTCTTAGAGCTTTCTTCTCTGTTCTTCTCCACAGCAGTGGAGACCACAGATGGTCCTTGTTTGCCTCCTGTAAAACTTTCAGGGCCCCTGACTCTGGGGATCTCGGTTGTGTACGCCGGCTCCCAATATCCTCTTGGGCCTACCCCAAAGTCTGGTGGAGTGTCCTATGACCCCACTGGCCGTGCCAGGGGCCTGCCTTCTGGTAAGAAAGGAACACTGAACTTTCTAGGATGTAAGAAGCCAAACAATGGTAGCATCATTGTTAACATTAAAAATGAATCTGGGGGGACTGGAAGTGGCTTGGCGGTTACTGCGCTTGCCCAGAATGCACGAGTGCGTGGGTTCAAACCCTAGCATCCATGTACACAGCTAAGTGTCAGAGCAGCGAAAGCCATGTGAAAAACTCAATAAAAAATTGATTCTCACCGTCTCTCTTTCTCCCTCTCTCACTGTCCTTCTCTCCTTTAAAAAAAATAAAAATAAAATAATATAAATAAATCTGGGGGCTGGAGCAGTGGCTTAGCAGTTATGGTACTTGTCTGGCATGCGTGAGTACGCAGGTTCAAACCCAGCACCATGTACGCAACCAGGTGTCCAAGCAACAAGGGCCACATGAAAAACTAAATTAAAAAAAATTGATTCTGTCTTTCTCGCTCTCTGTCGCTCACTGTCCCTCTCTCTTAGAAAAAAAAAAAAAGTAAATCTGGGCTCTTAATTCCTAAATTGGTCCTCACCTTTTTTCTTCTGGGATGTTCTCCAGCAGCATTTGAAGGAAATCCTGGAAGAAGAAAAAAGCAAACCAATAAAGATGTCCATCAATAAGTAACTGCCCAGACCATGCCAGGGACTGAGTATTCCCAGCTGCGGACAGCTCACCCGCTAGCTGCGCAAGGCTAGGCCAAATGAATAGACTGTATACTCAATTTATTAATTTTCCAGGGCTTCAATCCAATCACTTAAAGAGGTTTGTTATTTAAAAACCATGAACAAGTTGAAAAATATAACACTTGTTATTCTGACCTAACCCCCAACAGCTTTTGTTCTTTTTGTGTTTAGATGCTTTCAAAAGCTATCAGAGTACCAAGCGTTCTCTCCTTCTGCTCACCCTTGTCCTTTCCTCAGGAGCTTTTCTAGATTACCAGTGAATCATTTCTGTTCACAGATCCTAGGAACTAGCTTGCAACTTTCTGCATTGCTCCATGGAAAGATAACAACAACAACAACAAGAATCAAGCTGATAAAGATGCTATTCAAAGAACAAAGATGTCCACAACTCTGTACATGGTTCAGGAGTCCTGGCTTCCATCCACAGCCCCTTCCCATGCCACTGTGAAAATCCTGCTGCTGGACACCTGAGATGCTTACATGATAGAATTCTTCAACCTAAAGACACACGTACACGTGCACACACACATACACACACACCCTCCCATTTATTATGGAAAATTTCAAACACACACAATAAAAAGTAGGCAAAGTAACATAATTAATCTTCATACACATCAACCCACAGCCAATCCTGCCCATTCTCTTCCCTGTCTCCCGTGCCATTTAGAATCAAATCCCAAATATTACAAAATTTCTTCAGTATGTATTCTATTAAATATATCTAAAAGATCAGAACTCTTCTAAAATATAACAATAAGATCTAAACAAGTCAAATATGAATATTTATTTATATTAAATTTTTACTATGACACAACTTATCAGCCCCTCTACTCATGGAATTTGATTAATCTTTTTTAAAGTTTTTGTTACCAGGGATTGAACCCAAGGGTGCTTAACCTCTGAGCCACATTCCTGTCCCATTTTTAAAATTTTTAAATTTGAGACAGGGTCTCAAGGCTGGCCTTGAACTTGTGATCCTCCTACCTCAGCCTCCAGAGTTGCTGGGATGACAGGCGTGTGCTACTATGCCCGGCTTGATTTAGTCTTAATTAGTGCTCTTAGATAAAACATAGTTAAATTGGGGCATAAATCATGGTTCATCTGAAATTCAAATCTGGCTGTATCTTTCTGTTAGGTACTTTCATCTGCTACATGGGCAGTCCCAGCGTCAGCTTTCATCATCTGAATGCTGGACAACATACATTTTAGGCAGCTATAAGCATGAAACAAAGAACAATATTTAACTTTCTTGAAACCTAATGATATTGAACAACAAAGAAGACCAATACTAGGAGTTTCAACAAATAGAAAATAATCTTTTAAAATGGGTCCCTGAAAGCGTAAGCCCAGATGACCAACTATGCACATGGCAATCTCCCAACAGAAATGCCTGCAAACACAGAGCCCACTCAGGGCTCTGACCCGACTCACTCAACTCACTGTGAGATGGAAGCAGCAGCCCAGCTCATCCGACTGCAAACAGATGGACTTCCAGAGCAATTTGTATGATGAGGTGCTCTTTTTCTAAACCTACCCTGCAGTACAGCCATCGCCACACTAGCAAAGCCAACCATCCCATCTCTACTTGTTTATGAGTGGTTGTGGTCCATTTCTGTCAGAGGCAAAGTCTCCTTATTTAGGTACTAATAAAAAACTTACTACTTGCAACCTCTGCTCTCCTTCAAGAATTGTACATTGCTCCTTTACTTACAATGAACAACACAAAGAATAACAAACCTAATATTTAAAGTATGACTCATGCAGAGAAAATGGCAGGGGGGCTGAAACAGCAGCTCAGTGGTTACGGTGCTTGCCTGGAAAGTGTGAGGACCTGGGTTTGAACCCCAGCACCACGTACACAACTAACTGTAAGAGAAACAAAGGCCAGATGAAGAAATAAATAAAATAAATGAAGTTGATTCTCTTTCTCTCTCCCTCCCTTTGCTCCCTGCCTGAAAAAAGAAGAAGAGGAAGAGGAGGAGGGAGGGAGGAAGAGGAGGAGAAGGAAGAGCAGCAGCAGCAGAAGGAGGAGGAAGAGGAGGAGAGGAGGAGGAGCAGAAGCAGAAGAAGAAAGAGGAGGAGAAGCAGAAGCAAAAGGAGGAGGAGGAGAAGAAGCAGAAGAGAAAGAAGCAGAAGCAGAAGCAGCAGCAGCAGAAGAAGACGAAGATGAAGAAGAAGAAGCAAAGGATGAGGAGGAGGAGGAGGAGAGGAAGAGGAAAAGGAAAAGAAAGAGGGGGAGGAGGAGGAGGAGACAATGGCAGGGAGCCAGGACAATTTTAAAATCAGAGCTACTAGGCTGGGTGTGGTGGCGCATGCCTGTAATCCCAGCCACTCAGGAGGCTGAGGCAGGAGAATCTGAAGTTCATGGTCAGATTCAGCTACTTAGTGAAGCCCTGTCTCAAAATAAAATATAAAAGAGGAATGGAGATATGGCTCAGTCTTTAAGCACTGCTGAGTTTAATCCCTGCTACCCGCCTACCAAAACAACCCCAAACAAAAACAACAACAAAAAAAACTCCACAGCTACCATAGATATATGGAGAAAAATGCCAAGGGAATAAAGAGCAGGAATTAAAACATAAGAAATTATTTTGCTTAAAGTCTTAAAATTTGTTATTTTTATTTAAAAAATATTTTGCAAAACATTAAATTAGAAATTCACAGATCACAATCTAATATATTAATAGATTTCTCTATAAATCCAATGTATTCATGGATTGCTTTTTCATTGGCTCATGGCAGGATGTTTAATTCTTAAGAATCTAAATACTGTAATGATAAATTCTTACTAATCACTTCATTATCTCCTCTTAGCACAAACCAACTTACCCCATGTTTGCCTGGTGATTTATGCTCAATTATGTGTGGGGGTTACATTAACTTCATTGCCTGAGAAGCAGGAAATTTCCAGAGCTAACCTTAATTCTGCTCCTTTGCATTTTCCACTTATGACTGGATCCTGTCTGTGCAGGAAGGTGCAGTGCAACCATCCTGAATTCCATGTGAATAAAGGGCAAGTGCAGGAGGCTCCCTGGAAGCCCTGTTTCATTTTTAAAGAAAGATGATTGTCCTACCTCCTGGCAGGCCACCATTCTGGAGCATTTGCCTCTTCCTGCCTCTGAGCTGAGCCCTGCAGGCAACACAGCATCCGGCCAGGATCACCAAACCAACCCCTTGGCATTTCCCAGGGAGACCCACAGGTTGTGGGAGCACTCTGTCTGCACAGCTAGCCATTCTTGACCTGCTTCATGCAGTTCAAGAGGCTTGGTTCGCACCGAGGCGGTCCTGTGCATCTGCCAACGGAATCACCCAACTGGCCCTTCTTACTCCGCCCAGGGACTCAATATTTAACCACAAAACAATGGTTTTCTTGGTTCCTTTTGTAAATTTGCATATACTCTGCAGTGGGATCCTCACTCCCCAAACCACCATGGAATAAAAAGAAGCACACTCGGGGGCTGGAGCGGTGGCTCCATGATTGGAGCGCTTGCCTGGCATGCATGAGCATCCAAGTTTAAACCCCAGCACCACATACACAGCTAAGTGTCAGCAAAACAAAGGCCAGATGGAAAAATAAATATTGATTCTCTCTCTCTCTCTCACTCTATCTTTAAAAAATGAAGAAGAAGAAGAAGAAGTAGCACACTAAATTGTGCCTCCCTCCTTGCCGCCTCTCGTCTGTCTGCACACTCGCCTTCCGAGCACTGGCAGTGTTATGAAAACAACTTAGAAAGCCTAACTGCACAGGGTGGGCATTCCCGCATGGCCGATTCTAGATCACTAACCAAGTCAGTCACCAATGAACACTTGCGGTCCCAGTTTGTCACCTGTGCAGTGTGCCTGAAAACAAGTACAAAACAAAGGGGGTGGAATGTGTTGTTTGAGAGGGACACGGGTTGAGATTCCCAGGCCACAGTTAGAAAATACATTCCCTGAGATTGTTCTTTCCCATTCTCTTACTCTCCCAATAATCTATATGCTAACTGGATCAGTCCCAGAGAGCTTGTTTTGATTAACACCTAACAACACTAAATTAAGCATTACAATTTTTAAAAATCTAACACTGATTTTTGGCACATGGTTAATTTGTTAATTATTTTTTAGTCCTGATGAAAGTATTCGATAAAAAGCAGGTGTACATGGATTCTACAGGATAAAGTGACACTGGCTTGATAATTATACAGGACTAATGATTTCTGTCAGATGTTCTACGAATAATTACAATGGCCATGGGTGAGTGAGAGAGGCAAAACAATCAAAACTCTGAAGTAAGGAGGAGGCTGGCAGACCAGGAACTGAGCAGAAATGAGGCTGGGAGGAATTAGTCACTGCCATACTTAAGAGGGGTTCACTGGTGGGTGGAAGGGTGGAGAAGCAAGAGAAGTAGAAAGAAACTGAGTGGCTTCTGCATAAAGAAACTGGACCAGAGCCCTGCTTCATCAGTAACTAACAAGCAATGTAAGCAAAGGCTCAGTCCTTTAAAAGTATGTATTAAAGAGTGGCTCAGCAGTTGGAGTGCTTGCCTGGCATGCATACGGACCCAGGTTTGAGCCCCAGCGCCACATACACAACTAAGTGTTGGAGAAACACTTGCAGTCCCAGCACTTGGGAGGCTGAGGAAGGAGGATCACTTGAGCTCAGGAGTTTGAGACCACATAGGGGCAACATAGCAAGACAGACAGACACACACACACACACACACACAGAGAAAAAGAAAACTTTTCGAAAATGGCAAAAATTGGATAGAATCATCCAAACAAGGAAAACAGTATAACCTCCTGGCATGAACTTCAAAAGAGGCAATGGAGGACAGAAACTAAGATTCCAGCCCTGTCACGAATTCTCCCTCGGCCCCTCCGGCAGCCTCTTGCTTAGCTGCTGCCCTGCTGAACTGACCAAGCTGTGCAGCATGGTGCCCATGCGTTTGGAAAGAAACAGGAATAACTTTATCTTTCCTCTTTTTTGACTGGGGAGAGAGATGAGCAAAACGCAGGGAGTGAACGTCTGTGGAGGACTCTGAGGAGCTTCTGCATGGACTGAGTAGTGAGCAGGAACTGAAGAGGACACCTGCAGTGGGAAGAGGCTACACCCATACTAGGTCATGAGAATCCTGGCAAGGGGACACTTCACAAATTTTCAAGAGATGCAGAGCCAATTCTTCCAACAAAGGCTGGAAGACCACAGTGGAGCTGTCTCCTCCTCCTCCTCCATGCATAATACCCAAGCTCCAAACTGTAGCTCAGAGGGGAAGAAAAATAAGCCTAAGGAGAGCTGGGAAAGGAATCCAGGATAATGTTCCAATATACATAGAATAAATGAAAGGTCAGGGCAGTGCTACCCATGCTGAGAAGCAGCAAAAAGGAAAGCATTGCAACTCTGTAAATGAATGCAACAACCCACATAAAGAGACAGCCAGGGGGCTAGAGCGGTGGCTCAGTGGTTCCAGCACTCGCCTGGCATGCACAAGGATGTGGGTTCGAACCCCAGCACCACGTACACAGCACAGTGTCAGAGCAATGAAGGCGATATGAAAACCTAAATAAAATTGATTCTCTCTTTCTCTCTCTCACTGTCCATCTCTCTTAAAAAAAAA
>PVKS010027539.1:0-27281 GCA_004027875.1 Aplodontia rufa
TTTTTAAGAATGTAGAAAACATGACAGAAGATCAAAAATTACATGTGAATCTCTGTATATCCATCTTCTGCACCCCCATCAAGAAAGAGAAAAACAGCCGGGCATGGTCCCAGCGACTCAGGAGGCTACGGCAGGAGGATTGCAAATTCAAGACCAGCCTTAGCAACTTAGCAAAGCCCTGAGCAAATTAGCAAGACCCTGTCTCAAATTTAAAAATAAATAAATAAAAAAGAGGATAGGGATGTGGTTCAGTGGCTAAGCGCCCCTGAGTTCCAGCCCTAGTACTAGAGAAGATGGGGGAGGGAAACAGCTGGGCACAGGGCTAACTAAGTAGGCTGAGACAGGAGGATCACAAGTTAAGGCCAGCCTCAGCATCTTAGTGAGACCCTGTCTCAAAATAAAAATTAAAAGGACTGGAGGTACAGCTCAGTAGCAAAGAATCCTTACATTCAATTCTCAGTACCAAAATAAATTAATTTAAGAAGAAGGAGGAAAAAGGGGTGGGGGGGGAGAGAAGGATAACAAAAAAACTCTAGGAGTTCCCAGATTCCCAAGCAAGCAAGTTCAGGACCATGGACACACGCTTCCAGCATTTTAGTCTCACCTATATCTGCCACCACCACCCCTCCACAAATACAGACACACACTCACTTCCTCTTGTTTCTCCGGTCCTTGTCTCCTGGGCCTGTCAGCTTGGCTAGCCCCAGAGGGTCGGTGGCCAATGTCTCATCTGAGGGTGTTCCAGCTGGAGGCAGGGAAGGGTCAAAATTTGGAAAGTCTCAAGGGGGAGGCAGAATCTCTCATGCTGGGGATGGTGAGAAGGATGCCAGGAAGGTACAGGCCCTGAGGGAGTTGTGAGGCTACATTGAGTGAGTGATAAAGCCAGACAGGGACCAGTGTCCCCTCCCAGGCAATGCATTGGAGATATCCCCAAAAGAAGGCAGGATTCACTGGGCTGGCCTTGGTAAGGTGGCAGTGGTGTGCTAGAAAAAGCTAACAACTGGCTCCCTGGGGGAGGCAGATAGGATTCCCTGATTGGTAGTGTTTGCTTGACCGTCTGTGGTGTAGATAATTCCACCATGACTGTTTTCAAGCTATCAGTGTGATGCTAAGCAGCTCGCAGAATTCCTGAAATGACAGCTCTCCAGCACACCACTGAAAGGTCCCAGCCTTTAGGAGTCTACACTCTCTTTCTGTTTAAAAAGTAATGAAATAGGGCTGGAGTGGTGGCTCAGTGGTTACAGCACTTGCCTGGCATGCGCGGGTTCAAATCCCAGCACCACGTACACAAAAAAGTGTCAGAGCAATGAAGCCCACATGAAAAACGAAAATAAAATTGATTCTCTCTTTCTATCTCACTGGCCCTCTCTCTTTAAAAAAAAAAAAGTAATGAAATAAATTCATTTGCCCACCCATCACCCAGGCAGGTGCCAGAAGGCCGGGTCTTCCCCCCACCCTTCCACATTCTAAATAAATTACCAAATGAATGAAGACTTGAGTGAATGTCAAGTCAAGATGGAAAGAAGGAATACTAGGGAGAGAGGGAAGGGAAATAAAGGAGAAAGGGATTGGAATTAGAGTACTTACCCAGAGAAGAGCTGTCCCGGCCTGGGGGTCCCATTCGCCCCTTCTCTTTTTTGCCAAAGAGCCGGCCAATGGATGACTTGATGCTCTTCTTCTTGGGGACTTTGTGAAGGGAATCTGGGGCACCCTCACTGGTGAGCAGGAGAGAGTAAGGGCAGACTCCTGGGATGCCCCTCTACCTCCCAGTCCTTGTCTATCCCCCATCTCATTCTTCCAAGCAAGCTCCACCCTTGTCCCTGCTGACCTTCCCCGTGAGGGTCCCCCATCTTCTAGGGCCCCTGCCTGCAGTGCCAAGGCCTGAGTCATTCTCTCCAGACGGGCAGAGCGGGGAGTGGGTGGTGGGGTATCTCCTGGGATGGCTGGCCCCTCCCCTCGTGGAGCTCCAGCTTCGTCCTTGGGGACATGATTCTGGGGACAGAGAGGCATGTATTCTGGATTAAGCTGGAGGAGCTGTGGTGGAGGCTCCCCATCAACTGGGATGTCTGTCTACTGGGGGGTTTCTGGGATGGCCCTAGTTTGCAGTACTGTATTGAAAGGTATTCTACATTAAGTAGGGGACATAAAGGCAATGATGGGAGCTCCCCTGGGGCTTGACAAGCTCATATTTACAGTATCTTTGCCTTTGGTGTCAGGAGTGGGATTTCCTTGGCCTGAAAGAAAGCTAGTACTTTATAGGTTCTGAAAACATGAATGCTGAATTTAAGACAAAAAAATAAGGCTAATATCTTTGCCTCCCTCAAAGGCCAATTCTGAGCTGGGCACGGTGGTACACTCCTGTAATCCCAGCAACATGGTAGACTGAGGCAGGAGGATCCCAAGTTCATCTTGGTGAGACCCTGTCTCAAAATGAAATGTAAAATGGGCTGGGGATGTGGCTCAGTGATTAAGCACCCCTGAGTTCAATCACTGGTAAAAAAAAAAAAAAAAAAAAAAGAAAGAAAGAAAGAAAAGAAAAGAAAAAGAAAAAAATCAATTCTGATGATCTAATTGTAATTCTCAAGTTTATGTTTAGTCACAGAAACATTTTCAAAAAGTCCTATGTAACAGGCACAGTGACACATGCCTACAGACCTCGCTGCTCAGGAGGTTAAGGCAGGATATTCACTTGAACTTGAGTTTGACACTAGCCTGGGAAACAGAGCAAGATCTTATCTCAACCAAAAAAAAAATCAAACAGAGGCTGGGGAAGATGCCAGCAGCAGGTGCTTGCCTAGTATGCACACAGTCCTAGGTTTGCAAAAATAAATAAATGCTCTAATTTAAAAAATCCTATGCAGAAGCTTGGTGCTTAAGACAAGTAGACTAGATCTGACCAAAGCATAAGTTAAATACGATGACCCGTTACTTGGCCCACCCTTTGTCCGTTGATTTGGAAATGTTAGGGAAAGCTAAGAATGCTTTTGAAAATCACTGGTGTACAGGGATATCGCTGCTGTTTTTGGGAAGCCCTGTTTCTGACTTCTCCTCCTCCTGCCCCCAAGCTGGGGAGACTTCAGAACACTCACAGCCTTGTCGGTGCCCTCACGGGCAGGGCTAGGCGGTGCCAGCCGAGGTGTGGAGTGGCCAGAGCTGGGAGGGGAGGGGCTGGCAAGAGTCGAGGTGGTGAGGGAGGGGGGCAGTGAACAGCTGCTGCGGTAGCGCCCCAGTGAGTCCAGGCCAGAGCTGGACACTCGGCTCTCCAGCTCCTCTGCCCTCTGTTCTGTTGTCTCCTTCTCCTCCTGGATCAACCTGGGGAGGGAAACAGGGGAGGCTGGGTGACTACGTGGAGAAGGAGAGGAAGTATGGGGACTACAGTAGACCAGAAAGGGGTTTTTTTTTTTAAGAATTTTTTTTTTAGGAGCTGGAACGGTGGCTCAGCGGTTGCGATGCTTGCCTGGCATGAGCAAGTCTGCGAGTTCAAACTCTAGCACCATGTACACAATGAAGTATCCGAAGAATGAAAGTCACATGAAAAACTAAATTTAAAAAAATTGTTTCTCTTGGAGCTGGAGCAGTGGCTCAGCGGTTTCGGTGCTTGCCTGGCAAGCACAAGGACCTGGGTTCAAACCCCAGGACTACGTACACAACTAAGTGGTGGGGCAACTAAGGCCATGTGAAAAACTAAATAAAGTTGTTTCTCTCATTCTCTGTCTCTCTCTTTAAAAAAAAAAATTGTTTCTCTCTTTCTCTCTCACTATCCCCTCTTTCTTTAAAAAAAAGAATTTTTTTAAAGAGGGAGTGATAGAGTGAAAGAGAGAATTGATGTTATTTAGTTTTTCATCTGGTTTTTGTTTCTCTAACACTTAGTTACATATGTGGTTCTGGGGTTTGAACCCAGGTCCTCAAGCATGTCAGGCAAGCACTTTAACTGCTGAGCCACAGCTCCAGCCCCTAAACCAGAAAGGTTTGATGGGCAAGGGGAATTTGGGGTAAAGTGCAATGAAGTTAAAGACTTTGGGTGCATTTGTCTAAGGAAGTCATAAAGAATAGTTCAGGATCTCCCTGAGATGATAACCTTTGATGATAATCAAATGGTTCTGTCAAATCATTAAAAGATGGGGCTGGAGCAGTGGCTCAGCAGTTGTGGCACTTGCCTGGCATGCGCAAGGACGCAGGTTCAAATCCCAGCACCATGTACACAACGCAGTGTTGGAGGAACGAAAGCCACATGAAAAACTAAATAAAATCGATTCTCTCTCTCTCTTTCCCTCTCTCTTTAAAAAAAAAACCATTAAAAGATGACCACAGGCAAGAGATAATGTCCCAAGAAGAGCTCCAAAAGCAAGTTCATAATAAAATCATGGCGAGCTCAGAGACACTTACTTAGCATTTGGGAAGACCAGGGAGTGATTCTATACATGAGAATTAATAAACTGATGCAGAGTTTGAAGGAAAGACGATGATCACAATGTTCCATTTGCTGAGGCCAATGGATTACTCGTTATTATAAGAGAACTGCCAAATAAGGCAATTAATTTCTGGGGAATGGGATAGACATCAATGGGGGCTTCTTAATAAATTGAGGACTTTTGTTCTATTAGGTAGAAATTCTTGGGTATAGAGTTGAGTCCTTGGCTAAGGAATTAGGGTGAAATTCTTGGTGTTTCAAGTTGGGTACCTTGTGTTGACATTCTTAGTGTACTGGGAGACCCTGGATACTGGTTATATCAAGCCATGAAACCCATGGTGTTCTGAAAGGCCCTTGATGTAGTGAGTTGAAATTTTTGCTATTTTGGAGTGCAGTCTTTGATGTGTCTGGAAATTGTGAGGCACTGGCTGAGGGATATATATATACACACACATATATATGCTCATGGACAGGTATGTCTGAGCGGCTAATAGACACTGCAAAGTGTTGGGTTGGGAGAATCCCTCAGGGAGGGTGGGCAAGGGAATGGTCTCAGGCCCTTGGCGAGGTTTCCAGGAGCGGAGGGCTGCGTGGCCGGTTCAGGCAGGATGAGAAGTGCTTACTTGATCTCCTTGTTGATTGCCTCCAACTGCTCCTGAAGCATGATGGCCAGCGTCTGTACATCGGCCTGCCCACTTGGGGACAGCAGCTCTGCCCCAAACATCCCCTCTGCCTCCTCCTCATCAGAGCCATCCAGCTCCCCAGGGAATGGGGGCGGCATGGACCCTGCAGGAGCAGACCGCTCCCAGTCCTGTTGCTGTGGGAACAGAAAGACCCTTGATAGAGGGGGCCAAAGTTGGCACTGGGTCTTTGCTCACTAATCCTGACCTTGCCCACCAGCCCTTTCCTGCCCAGCTCACTCATTCACAGGGCCCTGTCTTAACCCCTCCCCCAACTCTCCAAGCCACACCTACACCCATGTTTCTGCCCCCTCCCCTGACTCCCAGATCCCTGAATCCAGCCCACTTCTGTTCTTCATCTGGACACTTGCACTCTGGCTCTACACCCCTCCCCCATCTGTCATTACTCTCAGGCACTCACCAGGTAGCAGGACATCCAGGTGAAGACATGCACAGGCAAGTGAAGATGAAGGAGTTAGTTGGGGAGGAAAGAAGACAAGTGAGTCCAGAAGACCCTGCCTCTCACCCAGCTCCTTCTCCCTGTGCCCCACCATGCCTGCCCAGGCCCAGCTCAGTGCAGGCCCCAGAGGTGGCTGCTGACCTTGGAGGGCTCATCTTTGACCCCTGACCAGCGGCCCCTCTTGTTTGCCCGGCCACTGCCAGCCCCATAAGGATCCAGGGGGGTGCCAGAAGGTAACGTGGGTGCCTGAGAATAACGGAGCTCTAGGGCACTGCCAGGGAGAGACCTGTGGGCATAAGGATAGCAGTCAGGGATCCATGAGTCAGGAAAAGGTAAAAGAGATTGGGGTCACAGGGACAGACCTGGGCTCAGGGTCATGAACTCAAAGTCAAAAATAGGAGGGATGAGGTGCTGGAGCAGTGGCTCGGTGGTTATGGTGCTTACCCAGCATGCGCGGGTATGTGAGTTCAAACCCCAGCAACAAATACACAGCAATGTCTCAGAGCAAAGAAAATCATGTGAAAAACTAGATAAAAGTTGTTTCTCTCTCTCTCTCTCTCGCTGTCCCTCTCTCTTAAAAATAGATAAATAAATAAATAAGAGGGATGAGTAATGGGCTCAGGAGAACAGGGAGTGGAGATCAGAAGGAATGAGTTTAACCCTAGTGGATCCCTGGTGGGCAGTGGAGGGGCAAGAGGGCTACTGTCACCTGGAGTAGGAGGATGGTGGCCTCCCCCGCAGTTGGTCAATCTCCATCTGCATTCGCTCCATTTCAGCCAAGAGCTGCTCCTGGGGGGAGGGAATTTGATGGGGGTGACCCTGAGTCAAGGGTATGGGCATGGGCATGGCTTAGAGAGAGTTGGGAAAGGGTTTAAGATAGTAAGCTGGGGGCTGGAGCAGTGGCTCAGGGGTTGAAGGGTTTGCCTAGCATGCATGAGGACTCGTGTTCAAACCCCAGCATCACATTACACAGCTAAGTGTTGAAGAAACAAGGGCCAGATGAAAAAAATGAATAAAATTGATTATCTCTCTCTTTCTCTCTCTCTCTCTCTCTCTCCATTTCTCTCCCTCTTAAAAAAAAGTGAGCTGTCAAGAGAGCAAGCTGGGCTGGGAAAAATGTTGTGTCTGCCCCTCCCCCTTCCTGAGGCTGACTCCAACCTCAGCAACATGTGCCCCACTTCCCTCCTCCCATCCCCCAGATCCCCTACCTTGTTAAGCAACAACTCATCTTGCAGCTTCTTCATGTTGGCGATCTCCTCGCTCAGTGAGTTCTAGGGGAACAGAGGTGAAGTGAGGGAGTGGGGCCCAAACCCATCATGTCCAGCCAGGGGAACCCAGAGGAACAGGGTGGGAATAAATGGCAAACTGAGAGGGAAGGGAGTTGTGGGGCCCAAAACACATCTAGGTAGAGAAAGCCTGGGAGCCCTGGGATTGGAAGCCTTGTGTAATCTCAGAGGATTCAGGGTTGGAGGGACAATATGGTTGGAGGCTTTGGGAAAAGACAAGGACTCTGGACCGGATACCGTTAGAACTGAGCTCCTGGAGTGTTTAGATGAAGTGAAAAAGTGCTCTCAATAAACAATAGGTCAAAGAAGAGTGTCTTGGTATACTCGGGCTTAGGAACATCTCAGATCTGGGGGAAATGCCTGGGGGCCACAGGATTCTGGGTTGAGAAGCACCTTCTCCTCCAGCGCCCCCATGCGCTCCTTGAGGTGAAGCTGTAACCGCTCGTTGGACTCGCTCAGCAGCTTGTCCACTGTCTCGGACAGGCGCTTATTATGGTCATCGTTCATCTTCTCTCGTTGTCGTGCCTACCCAAAGAATGGCAGGGCAGTGGCTCTCAATTTGCCCCGCCCCTTTCTGGGCCCCGCCCCAGCCACACCCCCTCATCTAAGCCCCACTGCAGCCTCAAAGCACCGCGCTCTCCGTGGTCTTCAGCCCCCTCACCCTCTGCAGCTCCTGGTTCTTCTCCTCCAACTGGGCCTCCAGCTGCCGAAGCCGCTCCTCAAAATTCCCATGACGCTCCTCAGCCTAGGGGACAGAACCCACAGCAACGGACTTTACCCCACCAGGATCCAGACAGGTTCCTGGCCCTGTTGTCTTCAAGGCTGGTTACAAGGCCTCACCCCACGAGCTCCAGGTTCCTCTCTAGCCCCTGCCAGAATCAGGTCCAGCTTCTGAATCTAGTCTACATTCTGGGGACCTGTTCCAGTCCTTTCCGGTTCCAGGCTACCCATCCTTCTAGTTTAGACTAGAGAATACAGTCCTCCCACCCCAAACCTCGAAGTCCTGCCCCATCCAAGTCCCTCCCTCCACTTTACCAGTCCCCAGCCCCTGTCTTTCCCCCGGAAGTCACTCTGCGGTACTACCCCTGCAGATGGGGCCTTGTCCCATCTCCTTGGAGAGGCCTCTCCTCACCTTGTTGAGTGCTGCCACACGCTGAGCCAGCTGCGCCTCTATTTCGGGCAAGGTTTCGGCCTTCTGCAGCGTCTGCTGCAGCTTCTGTTTAGCATCGTCCAGCCACTCGGCCAGCTGACGGCTCTTTTCTTCACTCTGGGAGAGGGAGAAGCAGAGGAAGTGGAAGAGCTAGGTCACAAGGGCCACAGCTCTTTTCCGATCACCCTCGTAGGATGCAGCCCTCACCTGCCGGTACAGCGACTCCTTGCTAGCCAACTCGTTCTCCAGCTTGTCGTTGGCATCATGCAGAGATGTGGCCTCGCGTTGGGCGCTCAGGTAGCGCTTCTCCAGAGTCGTGATCCTCTCTTCCATATCCTCCCTCTGAGCCAGCGCCTAAAAACAACCAAAGAGCCATGTGAACTACAGCTCCCAGAAGTCCCAAGGGTAGCCTAGGCTTTAGAAGCCAGGGCAAGGCACCCCAGAGTCCTGGGAAATGAAGTCTCCTTGGCTTCAGAAAAGGGGTACCACACCTCCCAGTTTCTAAAGTAGTTCTGGTTTAAACCCCCCAGTAAACATAACTGAAAGCCCATGGGATGTGAAGTCTAGAATCAACCCACCCTTCTCAAAATCCAAGCCTCAGTTTTCTCAGCAATTTCAGACATAGCTCAGGCTTAGAATCACAGAGGAAGTTTCCCAGTGTCTCGTGGGAAATAAAGTTCCCTTCTATCTGGAAACCAACACCTCCCAAGAGTCACCAGGGTAGCAGGCATAGAAGATATGCTACAGATTCTGGTGGGAGATGGATTCCTGACTGGGAGCCCTTGTGTTGGGATCACACTTCCTAATAGCCCCCACCCCACCCCTGCCCCACAGCTGTCCAGGTTTACAATCCAAGATGAAGGCCCTAGTGGATGGTGAGAAATAAAGTGCTCACTCTACCTTCTCATCCACTGCCTTCAAGAATCCAGGCCCCACATTTCCCAACAGATCCCTGGGGCATGAGAATTAGAGTCAAGGAGTCTAAGCCAGGAAGGGCAAAATGCCAACAAAAGATTCAATTTAGAGGCACAAGAGAGTGTCACCATTGTAATATAATAATGAGGACCAGTTACTGAGAGCCTACTCTGTGCCACGTATTAATTGTCTGATAAGGATTTTAAGTCCCATTTTATAGGCGAGGAAATGGAACCTCACAGAGGTGGAGAGTCCACACAGGTTGGGGACTGAATCTAGGTTTCACCATTCATGAGCTCAGTGACTTTGGACAAAGTGAAAGGGAGGAGACTGGGGGCACAGGGGACAGCTCAACAGGGGCTCCCACCTTACCTCCTTGAGGTCCCGCTGCAGCTTGGAGTTGGCTTCCTCGGCCTTACCCAGCTCGCGGTGAGCGGTGCCCAGCTCCTCCTCCAGCTGGCTCATCTGACGGCACAGCACCGCTAGACGCTCCCGCAGCTGGCACACCTCTGCACGCTGCCGCTCCAGGGCCTCCTCCAGCTCTGCTGTGCGGCGGTTGGTGTCTCCGCCAGGACCCAGGCCATTGGCAAGAGTCTAGAGTGAGGAAGCGACAGGACCCAGAGCAGGGAGTGCAGAGACACAAAGGAAAAGCGGAGAGAGTTGATCAGCTGAAGCGTGTGTTGCAGGGGAAGGAAGGGAATCAAAGACAGTAAGGAATTGTGCATTTCAGAGTCCACAGGGATCACTGAAGGTCACAGAACATAGCTGGGTGACCTGAACTAGAGGTCAAACCAGTAAAGGTCTTAGAGGTTCAGATGTCCCAGGGTAAGTGAGGATCATAACAACCATTAAAATGACCATAACAAAGTCAGGCAGTTGAGTGGAGGTCACAGAAAGGGGACTTCCTTCTCTCACCTGCCCATCTCCATCTTTGCCTGGCTCTTCCAGACCCGACCGTCGCCTGGACAGCTGATCTCGAAGGCTCAGAGTCTGGAAGAGTAAAAGGGGAATGAGGGCAAATGGGCTCTTGAACCCGCAGTTACGTCCTGCGGTAAAGTTGTTTCCTCTTTAGCCTCACCTCTCCCTATCCAACCATTTTCTCCTTAGTCCCAGCCAAAGCCCCAGCTCTTCTTTATCATCTTAGTCTCACTCTCACTGGGAGGTTCTCAACTTAGCCCAGTCCAATGAGTAGCCCAATGAGTTCCTTCTTAGAAACCCCCCTGGTTTCTTTTCCATTGCCCAATCCCTTTGGAACCCCCCCATTAGCTCCACCCACTGGTAGTTCTTCAGTTCCTCCCCAAAGAGTCCCCCTCCACTTCTTGGCCTCCTCCCCACCTCCTGATTGCTCAGCTCCAGCTCCTCCTCTAGTACTGCTACGCGCTCCAGCGCCATCCGCAGCCGCTCCCGGACCTGCGGGAGTGGGCAGGATAGGAGTGAGATGGAGGTCAGACACAATCTGGGACAGTTGACCTTGGCCTAGAGCACCCCTGGGACAAGTCTGATAGGGTAACAGTCTCTCCTATAATGGATGTGCGGCTTCTCCAAACAGGTAGCCGCACAGCCTCTATCTGTGGTAGCCCCCACCTCAGTTCATTTTTCTTCCATCAACCAGTCGGATCTCAGCCCGCAGAGCTTTTCCCAATCACAATAAACATTCTTTCCACTTGGGACATCCCCAACCAATCACAGCCAGAATCTCTCCCACTCTGTACTGCTCCTGTCAACCACGGCTTTTCTACTCTTCATCCTGGATCCTCCGATTCTCATACCTTCTCATCCAGGGCCTTGTGGTGCTCGAAGAGGGATTTTAGAGCCTTGAGCACCTCCACTTCGGAGGAGACCCCACCTGGGGACTGGGCCTGGCGCTTCACCACGGTCATGCGTAGTGACCTCTCGTGCCTGGAGACCAGGCACTCCAGGTGTTCCAGGAGGAGCTGGAGGGGTAGAATATAGAGTCAAGGGGAAAAGGCAAGGGTAAATAGGCAGGATCCAGAAAGGAAATGACAACATGAAGAAATGGAGCCAAGGGTAACCGTGAGAGGCAGGTCAGGAAAAGAGGGATAACAGAAGTAGAGTCAAGCGAATGATGGTTCAAGAAAAAAGTAAGGATATTAGAGAGGGTGCAAGGAGTGGCACCAGAGGAGTAGACCACCCAAGAAGTGGAAGCAGGGAAGAAGAGAAGACAAGAGAATGTGAGGTGAAAAAAAGATGGGTCAGGCATAAAGACCAAGGGGTCGCGAAGGCCCCACTCAGGCCCAGCCCTCAACACCCCTCACCCGCGTGTTGTTCCGCTCCGCCTTCAGCTCCGCAATCTCTTCTTCCCTCTCTAGCAGCTGCTCTCGACATAAGTTCAGCTCCTTGGTCAGAGCCGCAAACTCCTATCCAGCCGGGGGCAGAATCAGGGCAAAGGATCAATCCTTTCCCTGTCTCCCTCATTCCCTAGGAGTTTGAAGGTCCCGCCCCTCGCTACTAAGCCAGGCCACTTCACGCCGCTTAGGCCCCGCCCACCAAAGGAATCCTCTCAGACTCCTCCCTCCCAGACGTCGAGCCACGCCCATTTCCGGACCGCCCCTGCTCCGCAGGCCCCGCCTCGGCCCCGCCCAGACCTGGGGCAGCGCGATGCTGAGCTGGCGTTGCAGCGAGTCTTTCTCGTGGCCGAGCTCGCGCAGCCGCAGCTGCGCCGTAGCCAGTCCGTCCTGCGCCTCGCGCAACGTCTCGAGCAGGCGCTCGCGCTCCGTGAGCATCGTGACCATGAGGCGCTCCAGCTCGCCGCCTGCCTCGTCCGGGCCCAGCGCCGAGCCCCGCCGGCCATCCTCGCTGATGGTGGGCATCACCTCGCACATCATGGCGGCGGTGCCGGCCTGCGAGTGCGGGGAGGCGTCAGGAACAGAAGAAATCAGCCTTGTCAAGGCACAGGCAGAGAGCTGAGGCAGGCCACTCAGATACTACATGAAGGAAACAGGTGGGGGCGGTCCACGCACTGCACAGGAGAGACTAAGGCTCAGAAACTCTGATCATGACACGGGGAAACTGAGGCACCGCCACTGGGCACTCCACCGGGGAACCTAAGGATTGGCCACCAGGTGCTGCCAGAGGAAACTGAAGCCTATCCATTGTAATCACGACACAGGATAAACTGAAATCCACTGCTTTCCGGAAAACATCCCTGGCCACCTGAGTATGAGCGTTTAGGAAAACAGGTCAGACTCCACTAGGCACCGGCAGCAAACCTATGCTTGGTGCACTCCGAAGAACAGACGCCAGGTGACCTAAGTATTGCCTAAATTAATGTGGAAAAATAAGTTTCTATCTATTTTGACTTTGCTGAGAATCTTCAACCCAGTGCATAGGTAGGAAAACTGAGGCCAAGCCAAAACCATACTTTCAGAAAGCCGCAGAGAGGGAGACACAACTAGGTCACTAGGACGTGACTGCATGTATACTGTCTCAAAAACGGTCCTCAACTACTATTCAGTCCAACTCCTGCCCTCTTGGAGGTTCAATTTTCCAGATATCTGGACTCCTGCCCCAGGAGAATCTAAAAACCTACACATCACTTGAAAAAATCAAAAAGCATGAGGCTAGGAGTGTAGTTCAATGGTAGGACACTTACCTAGAATGTGTGAGGCCCCAGGTTCCATCCTCAGCACCCCCCCCAAATTTTGTTTTTTAAAGTAATCAGTTAAAATGAAAATGAAGAACAGGAGGAGAGCGGTGAGGCCCAGAGGCGCTTGCCTGTAATTCCAGGGAGTTGAAAGGCTAAAACAGAGGACTTCAAATTTGAGGCCGGCCTCAGCGATTTAGCAAGACCCTGCCTCAAAATAAAAAAATAAATAATAAATAAAAATGGCCGGGCGTAGTGGCGCACATCTGTAATCCCAGCCACTCCAGAGGCTGAGGCAGGAGAATTGCCAGTTCAAAGCCAGCGTCAGCAACTTAGACCCCCAAGCAACTTAGCGAGGCTGGGAGCAACTTAGCAAAATCCTGTCTCAAAATTTAAAAATAGAAAGGTCTGGGGATGTGACTAAGTGGTTAAGCGTCTCTGGGTTCAATCTCTGGAACAAATAAATAAATAAATAAATAAATTTAACAGGGGCCATGGATGTAGCTCACTGGTAGAATGCTCCTGGGTTCAATCCCATGTGCAAGAAAAAGAAAAAACAAAAGATCAAGATCTTTTCCCAAGATCTGGCTCCCTGCTGCCGCAGGTCCCTGGAGCCTAAGCACCATCAGTCCTTTTCTTCCCTTAGACCGTGGAGTCTGAAC
Organism: Aplodontia rufa; assembly: GCA_004027875.1. Taxonomy (NCBI): domain Eukaryota; kingdom Metazoa; phylum Chordata; class Mammalia; order Rodentia; family Aplodontiidae; genus Aplodontia; species Aplodontia rufa. Next base: position 13,169 of record PVKS010027539.1, read on the forward strand.
CTCCAGTTCCCTCTTCCCCAATCCTAGGAGTCAGAGACCACACCTCCCTTCTTTCCCGGAGATTTCCAGCCTCCTCCCTTAGAAACAGAAATCCTAGCCTTCAGATCCCTCCACTCCAGGCCCCTGGTGTCCGAGCGCACAGCTCCTTCCCAAGGATCCACCCACCGGTGTGAGACTGCCCTCCAGCCGCCAGCCCAGCCCTCGCGGGGCGGTAACCAAGACCGGGGGTGGAGTGCAGGGCGGGGTTTCAGAGGCGGGAGGCGGGACTTGGGTCACTGGAGCCTGTGTTGAGTAGGAGATGAAGAGAGGCTCCACAGAGCCAAGCGAGCCGCTCCCTCGCACACTTCAGGTCTGACAGGTCCGGCTGGCCCAGTCGAAAGCAGGAGGGACTTTCAACTCAGTTCCTTCCTTTCCTTCCCCCCTACGGGCAACCGCATAACCGGTTCTGAGAGTGGGTAATTCTCAACCCCGCCCAGTATGTGAACAGTGCCCCAGTCTGGAACCTGGACCTTGGAGTCCCCTGAGAAGAGGAGGGGACCTAGCAGCTCTGGGACCCGGAAGAGGCAGCTGGGTGACTGCACCCTTGGATCTTTGAAGTGGTGCATCCCAGAATCCAGACCCCTGAATCCCAGCACTCAGAGGTCAGGTTCAGGAAAACATTTATAAGGTATCAGGCCAGCCTTAGGCCCAAAGCCAACGCGATATCTCAAACTCACAACCTGCTCAGAAGATGCGACAGAGGATGTTTTAGGGAGGCACCTAAGATCCACTGAGAAGGAGACAAAACACAGGATTGGGGCAGGATCTAGAAAGCCAGTGGCAGGAACACAATTCAGAATGCAGAAAGGACACACACTTCCACGCTTGCCAAGTGCTTGAGAGTAAAATGCACCTAATTGAGCGGGGAGGCTGGGGTTTTGGCTCAGTGGTAGAGCATTGTGCAAGGCCCTAATTTTGATCCCCAGCACCTGGGGGGTGGAGGGAATCCACACATTGGGCTAAGTAGAGGGACATATTCTTGAACTGAGGTCTAGAACTTAGAACCAATCAAAAGCATCTCAATAATTCAAAGTATCTTGGTCATCCCAGAACCCCAAACATAGAGAGGAGCATAATGATACCCAGGAATGTACCTAGTGTAATACAGAACAAGTCTTAAACAAAAGATATGATCTAGAAATCAGAACCTGCTAGGGATGAAGGGATTAAAATGGAATACAGGAGCTGGAGCGGTGGCTCGGTGGTTACAGCACTTGCCCAGCATCGGCATGCACAAGTATGCGAGTTCAAGCCCCAGCACCACGCACACAGAGAAGTCTCAGAACAACGAAAGCCAACTGAAAAACTAAATTAAAAAAACATAAAAATCATTTATCTCTCACATACACTGTCCCTCTCTCTTAAAAAAAATGGGGGGCTGGAACGGTGGCTCGGTGGCTCGGTGGTTACGGGCTTGCCTGGCATGCACGAATAGATGAATTTGTACCCCAGCACCACATACACAATGAGGTCTTGGAGCAATGAAAGCCACATGAAAAACTAAATAGAAATTGTTTCTTTCTCTCATTCTCTCTCTCTCTCTCACTGTCCCTCTCTTTTAAAAAAAAATGGAATACAGTAGGGATCACATTCTTGGTTTGATCAAATGTCTAGATAATGCTAAAATCAGAGGACAAAAGTATGCTCTAGAACGCAGAACGTGAACTGGAGATGAAGAAAGACATGGGGGTAGCAAGGAGTTCACCTGAAATTTGGAAGTGTATGGGGGGAGAAGGATGAATGCTGAGGATTAAGAATTTCCTCAGAGCCAGGCATGGCGGTGCAAGCCTGTAATCCTCACTACTGAGGAAGTTGAGGCAAGAGGATCACAAGTTCCAAGCCAACCTCGGCAATTTAGCAAGACACTGTTCCAAAATAAAAACAAAAAGTTGCTGGGTATGGTGGCCCACACCTGTAATCCCAGTGGTTTGGGAGACTGAGGCAGGAGCATTGCAAATTCAAGGCCAGTCTCAGCAACTGAGCAAGGCCCTAAGCAACTTAGCCAAACCCTGTCTCAAAATAAAAAGGGCTGGGGATGTGACTCAGTGGTTAAGCACCCCTAGGTTCAATCCCTGGTATCTAAATTAATAATAAATAAATAAATAAATAAATAAATAAATAAATAAGTTGGGAATACAGCTGCAGTGATAAGGTCACCCTGGGTTCAATTTCCAGTAAAAAAAATTTTTTTCCTGAAATAAAGGCTCAACTGGGAAAGGAGGGGGATGTTCTGGAAATGAGAACATTTCAAAGCTTAAGACCATGGAAGAGGAGAGAGCCTAGAACATGCTTGAAATGCCAACACAGCAGATGGAGGAGGAAGCCCACAATCCACTATGGAACAAGTTCTACCCTAAGGCCACCCAAGGGAAAAGAGAAGACAGGAAGGGATAGATCTGGAACCTAGAACTGTACTATAGAACACTTCGTTGGGAATCTTCTAGACTTCAGGTTGTGAAATAACATGGAACCTAAAACAGGGAAATGCATTCTAGAAATGACAGCACAAATTGGAGAAAGGCCAGAGCAATAATTGGAACACACAATTCTGGAATTTAGAATGTCGTTTGGAAGAGACTGAAAACTAGAACAATGATAAGGATGTGTCTAGAACCTAGAACACACCTAAAATGAAAATTCAGTGGAGACTAAGTAAGGACTGGTTGCTAGAAATTTAGAACATGTCTGAGGAGATGATGGGATCAGAATTTAGTTTGGACATTATCTATGTGTTTGAAAAGACAAACAAGGGGCTGGAGTAGTGGCTCAGCAATTATAGCACTTGCCTGGCATGCGCTGAGTATGTGGGTTCCCCGCTAGAATCGCAGCACCACATACACAAAAGGTGTCAGAGCAACGAAAGCCAGAAGAAAAACTAAATAAAAATGATTCTGTCTTTCTTTCTCTCACTGTCCCTGTCTCTTAAAAAAAGAAAGAAAAGAGAAGACAAATGAAAATGACATGCCCAGAATTTAGCATCTGGCTTTCGAATTAGATCAGAAGATAGAACTGAGGGGCTGGAATGGTGGCTCAGTGGTTACAGTGCTTGCCTGGCAAGCATAAGGACTTGAGTTTGAACCCCAGCACCATGTACACAACGAAGTGTTGGAGCAATGAAAGCCACCTGAAAAACTAAATAAAATCTAATCGATTCTCTTTCTCTCGCTGTCCCTCTTTAAAAAAAGAAGAAGATAGAACAGAGATGTTAACTGGAAGTGTTCTAGTACTTAGAAGGAATCTAGAATATGGAACAATGCAAGGGCACATGTGTAACAGGAAACATGGAGGACAGCAGGTTCTAGATCACCTAATGAGCCCGGACCACAGAAAACAATTGAAGGATTGGATATATGTTCGGCTCATTGGTCTGTGAGCAAGTACTTAGACAATGAGACATCTTGCTATGAAGCTAAGGAGGCACATTTAGTACTGGAAACATCTCAAGAATCCAGAGCTTTGGGGACAGTGAACAAAGGAGATTCCAAAAGCCTAGCACCTGAATGACATGGGGATGAGGCAGGAGTTTGTCAAGACCATAGGGGATGTGAAGTTGATGGGAGTCATGAGACTATGAGGCCCTGGACTTCTAAATGTAAGAGCTAAGAAACTGGAGACTAGGATGGAGCTGAACTGGGGGCCTGGATTCCTGCATCCATGTGGAGGTAAATGACAGGGGGTTAGAAACTTGGAGCCTAAGTCCTTGTTGGAAGAGAAGGCTGGGGCAGATGGCCTGAGTAAAGACTGAAGGACAGTACTGAAGCAGGGGTTTGAATTCCTGGATCCTTGACCCTGGACAGACAGCCAAGGGGCAAGTGGACTGAAGCCAAGGAATCACATTAGGCTTTGCATTCAAGATCCCTGAAAGGAAGAGAGTCATGGCGCCTGAGTTCCTAAGGGAGCAGATGCTGGGCTACCAGAGGCTCAGTATATTGTCTGAGGGGTACAAGGGCTGTTAAGCTAGGTGCTAAGGATGGGGGGTTGCAGGGCTGGGAAACTAGATTCCCAGGTCCTGATGGATGGAGGGATATCAGCTGGGTCCAGCAGAGGAATGAGCACTGACGGCATCCAGAACCGGGTGGCAACTGGATGCCCAGGTGCTAAGGTCTCTAAGGTGGGCAGAGCAGGAGCATTCAGAAGCCCTGGCTCCTGGGAGAGCAGTTTGAGTCCCAGAACCCTGGGATGCTGAGGATGGGGCATGAAAGCCTGGCAAGCGGAACCCTGCGGCCCTGGTCAGGGAGGGCCTGGGTATTCCCGGGTCAAAGGCACAGCGAGGGGTACCCCCCCCCGCGCGCCGCCTTGCGCCCCCTCCCTGGCAGCGGCGGCGTGAGGTGGGGGAAGCAAGGCTGCCAAGCGCGCTGACCATGGACAGCTCCAGAGCGGGCCTGTGTCCAGGGCGGCGGGTAAGCGGGCCTGGACTTAGGGACGCGGCCAGCTGTTCAAGCCAGAGGCTGGAGACCCGCAGAACGGTGCGCGAACAGGCAACTATGCGGACGCGACGGGGGACGGACGGCCGTACCTGGGGGAGTCTGAAACAGCCGCGGCCGGGGTCTGGAGCTCCCGGGCCTGGGCCAAGGAGAGCGATCTAGGTTCAGAAAGGGTACCCGTGGCGGAACTGGATAAACCAGGCTCCTGGGCCCTGGAGGAGGCACAAGGAGGCAGTATGGTATTCCTGGGATTCTAGGGTTCGGTTGGGGACTCTAGGCACCTGGAAGGGGCACGCCTGAGTCTCCTGTGTTGGGTTGTGAAACCTGGGCTCTGGGGTCCCTGGGGACCAGGAAGGGAATCCAGGATCTAGGGGAAGCGGGGGAGGCTCGTTAAAGGGTCCCCGAGGTGGGCGCTGCCGGGCGGGCTGGGCCGGGCTCTTACCTACCTGGTCCGCGGCGGCTGCGGGCGGAGCTGGGCTGCAGGAGGGACGTGGAGTGGGGTGGGGGGACCGGGCGGGGCCCCTGGCGGCGGCCCGGGCCCGGATCTGTAGCTCCGGAGCCCTGTCTCCGCGGCTCGCGCGGGCTCGGCGTCTCTTGCTCGGGCTTGGGCGCTGGGGACCCTCCTCCCCCTCGGTATTACAGCCCTCTACCCCTTAAAATATTCTCCTGTCACTGTCACCGTTCAGCCTCCCCCCGTGAGGCCGCAGTCGCCAGATCCAGGGGTGCCTACCAGCGCCCCCCAAATCCCACCTTCCCCCCAAAAAAATTTCTCCTCCCTCCCCCTCCCCCCCACAGCTCCCAGGCGGTCTTGGCCCCTTTAACAGGAGACTGACAGACGGCTCTGAGTGGCCAATGAGAGAGAGCGTCGGCGCCGGCCGGCGACGAGACCCCGCCTCCTCACGGGTAGGGAGGGGTCGCGCGGGCGGAGAGCTAGAGGCGGGGCTTAAGGTGAGTCGGCCAGTAGGCGTGCGGCGTGCGGCGACTGGGGCGGGAGGCGGAGCCCGACTGGGGGATGATGTCACCCGGAGCGAGTAGCGCGCGGCGTGGAACGCGAGTCGCGACCCCGGATCCTGGCGGCGGCGCGCACCGGCCCTCGCGCCGCACGGGACACGAGGGCTAGGCAGGCAGTGGGATGGGGATAAAGGTTGGATTTTAAGGCAAGGGCGGCTTCCGGAAAGACGTGCTTTGGTTGGAAGGTGGGTTGAGTGCCGGATGGGTGGGTACACCTTATTTTGCACCCCTGAGCCCGTCTCGGGAAACTACACAAGGCACCCCCAACGCCAACTCCCACGCAGACGATAGTGCGGCCTGCGGGGCTCCCCCGGCGGACCAGGCTGATGGTTTGCTCCGCCCCGCCCACACAGAGGCCGCCCACCGGCTCCTGCTGGCTTCAGGACTTCTCGGTCAGACCAGTTAGGAAGAAAGGCGCTCGGCCCTCGCCCTCCGACGCTCTTAAGGGTAGGGCTCATTGTCCTCAGTTCTGCCTCTTCGCTCAGATCCAGCCTCCTCTCTCAGACTTGTCCCTAGGAAGCCGAGTTTGCTTCCGCCGTCAGACCTGGGGACAGGTCTCTACCACTGCTCTCAGACTCTGAAAAAAGGCTTCATCAGGGCTTGGTCTGCACCTCAGCTCTTCTCTCTCCCCCACGCCTCAAGGCAGTCTAACCCCAGGATGCAGGACAGATACACAAACACACAGTGAGGGTCAAAGATCTTTAAATAAGGAGCCAGTGACAATAAATACTGTACAGGTGAGAGGGTGCCGGTGAGGGTCCAGATCTGTGATTTCAGCCTCGAGACTCCAGGGACCTGTAAGCGGGGTGAAGAGAGGGAAGCCAGGCTCAGGGGAGGGTCCCTGGAGAGCAAGAGGGGGCCAGGACTGGGGTTCCAGAAGTAAGGGCCCAGGAAAGTGGGTTGAGGGATTCCAGGAGTAGGTTCCAGATGTGGGATGAGAGGGAACTAGAGAGTCCTGCGGAATCAGGCCACAATGGTCCCAGGGACCACAGGCCTGGTTGGAGAGTTGGGTTTAGGGGAGGCAGTGGAAGCCCCAGGGGTGTGGTGATCAGGGGCTCACGAATAGCTCTGGTGCTGCTGGCGCCGGCGCGCAGAGCGCATCTTCTCAAAGCGAGCCTCCATCTCCTCCAGCACACGCGGTGTGTAACGCACCACCAGCTTCACAGACCCCTGGGCGGCTTTCAGCAGCTCCACTGCCTTCTCATGCTGCTCGCCTTCAACACTCTGCAGGGCAGGGCCACACAAGATGGCAGAGCCTGGGCCTGCTGCCCTCACCCAGCCCTGGCCCAGGAAATGTGACCAACTGCTGGTGAACCTGCTCCATGGTCTAGATGCCAAGGCCTCCTATTCTCCTCAGGGGCAGGACCTTTTGGCTCAGCATCTTCCCTAAAAGTTTCCAGAGTCCCTGTGTCAGGGACAATCCCATGCCCCCCAGTCAGTGATCCAGGCCTATTCCTGTCATCTCCCTCCCAGAAGTCCACCAATACCCTTCCTCTCCACCATCCTGTTCTTGGTCCTCAAGCCTTGATCACAGCTCAGTTCTTGTCTTCTCCCCTCTGGACTCTTAACCTAGCTTCCCCCTCTCCTCTCTCCACCGTTTTCCCACAGATTTCCAGAGGGGTCTTTCTGTACCTCCAGGCTAAACCTGTCCTTCCTGAACTCTCAGCCTTCCTGTGGCTTCACAGCACCCTTAGGGCAAAGTCCTAGCTTCTCGGGGCCCCAATCACCTAGCTTCCTTCTACTCTGACCACAGTGTCTTAATTAGCTGCACGTCCTCAACTTCCAACAGAACCAAGTCCTTTCTCTTTGTCTCAGAAGAGTGTAGAGTTAGAGCCTTCAGCCAGGAATATCCTTCACCTTTTTTGCCTGGAGAATTCCTACTCATCCTTCAACACCCAACTCAAATGTTCCTTCTTCTGCAAAAACTTCCCTCATCTACACTGGACTGGTGTCATATCTGGGCTGTCACAATGCTTCATACTTCCTTACTCTAACAGATTAGGACTGTTACAGTCAGGTTCTATTTCTGTCACCAGAGAGGGGGTCCTTGAGTACTGGAGGCACTTCCAGCTTCTCCCAGGGTCTGCAGCGCTGCACAGCACAGGGCTGGCCACAGAGGCAATGCGGAGCCAGTGTGATGAATGAATGTCACAACCAGGAACTGCTATAGATGGTGTCCCAGCCCTGCTTCAGCCGTCCACTCACCACACCATTCACTGACAGCAGTTGGTCCCCTCGTTTGAGGCCTCCGTGGCGATCAGCCACTCCTCCAGGGATGACACGCGAAATGTAGATGGGCGAGTTCTGCTCTTTGCCACCCATGATGTTGAAGCCCAGGCCCTCATCTGTCTTGGGCAGCTCAACCACCCGGGGGTGTGCGTGGCCCTCACTGGCTGTGAAAGCAGCTACCGTGGCCTGGGAGAAAGCATCCAGAGGTGAGTGGTCCTCCATGATGGGCAGGTGTGCTAGGGTGGGGGATCTGGGCTGGCGACAGCAATTTAATCCAAATCGTTCTCCCCAAAGCATGAGGAAACCTGCCCCCACTCTACACAAGATCACATGGTGACTGCATGCTCCTTTTAGTTCACTTGCCTGATTCTGGCATGTCAGGGAAGCAAGTCTCCAAGTGGCATTTGTCTAGAATACTCTGCTCTTGCCAGCCTCGCTTTTTGACAAATGAAAACTAGGCCTGGAGGGAATGGGGCGGGGGCGCTTCTAGGCAGCCACAAGGAGCATCATCTAACTGTAGCTTAAGAATATTGTCATGAGTTTTTTATTTTGTTTGCATTGAGTATTGAACCCAGGGGTGCTTTACCACTGAACTACATCCCTAGCCCTTTTAATTATTAGTATTATTGAGACAGGGTCTCTATAAATTGCTTAAGGCCTCCGCTAAGTTACTGAGGTTGCCCTTGAATCTGCGATTCTCCTGCCTCAGCCTCCCAAGTCTCTGAGATTACAGGTGTGCGTCACCACACCCGGCTTTAGATTTCCAAGTTTTAATGACATTCCACTGCACAGATGTTTAGGGTTATCTTCTCGGCAGCAAAGTGATGCTGTTTCTATTCATAGTTGGTTAAAACGCCTTTCTCTGATATTTGTTTAAATTTAAAATGCACTGTTATTTAAAGGAAATTATAAATAGCCATAAGGGTGGTGTATAGATTTGGCAAAAATCACGAAGGAGGAAATAGGCACCCCTGGCCCCAAGAAGGCAATGAGCTAGACGTGCCGCTCAGGGGATGCCAAGAGCAATCGGGAGGGGGCGCCTACCTTGGCTGTGGCATGAGCCCGTATCTCAGCACTGCCGGTGATGTCCAGCGTGTCGTACAGCTGCTCGTACACCTAGGCGGGGACGCGGCAGCGTCAGCGAGCCGCCGGTCCCCTCCTCCCCTAGAGTTGTCCAGACCCTGAGACCCTCTTCCCTCCCACCCAAGGATCCGCCCCGCACCCGGAGCCTGCGGAAACCACAACTCCCAAAGAGCCCTGGGAGGCGTAGTCCCTGGCTCGGGACGCTCGGGAGGAGGACGACGGTGGCGCAAGCTCGAGCCCTGCGCCTGGCTGCTCACCTCGCGGATGGCGGAGCAGAAGCGGCTCTGCAGGACTCGCTGCAGAGCCTGCAGCTTCTGCGGGGGCAGCTCCCCGCTGCGCTGGAGTCGCTCGAGGAGCTCCACGGCCCGGGACACGTCTGCGGGGCAGGGGCGGGGGCGCAGAAACCCGGCGAGTCAGAGACCGGGAGACGCAGAGAGCGGTGGAGTGAGGGCGAGCGCAGACGGAGCCGGGAAGGGCAGCCAAGCCCTTCGGACATCCCGCATTGACAAGGGTGGCGAGGGAGCGACTGCGTCAGCCGGGCGCTTTGCCGGGTGTCCAGGACACACAGGGGAGTGGGTGCACAGGGGGCGCCCCCGCCCCAGCCGCTCGCCCACGGACCCTCCCACGCCCACAGGCTGACCGGCTCGCTGCGCCCCGCCCCGCCCACCCCGCCCGGCCCGCCCCTGGTGAGGGCCAGGCCGGGGCGGGCGGGACTAGGATCGGGGGCGCGGGCGGCGGCCGGGTGGGCAGGGCCCCCTGGCGCGCTTACCCCGCTCCAGCCCCAGCGGCTCCACCAGCGCAGCCATGTCGGCGCCACCGCCGCCAGCCGCCGCCAGCCCCGTCGCCGGCGAGGAGGCGGGGCTCCGCGGGGCCACGCCCCGGACGACGGGCGCCCCCTGCAGAGGAGCCGCCCGGCTGCGCCCCGCTGCGGCCCGCTGCCGACTCTGAGCGTCGGCTCGCAGCTCAGGGTTGGAGTGCTCCCACGATGCCTCCTATTGCAGCTTCGTTCTGCATCTCCTTCCGTCCTGCCCACCACACCTGTCCATTTCCTCCCTGTCTCTTCCTCTTTTCCCCACACTCGGCATCTTCTGGGCTTAAGGCTACACACTGGACAGCGAACCGACCAGCCCACGTAGCGGGCGCCCCTTCCGTAGGGTGGTCGACAACCAGCCACCCCGGCGATCAAGAGCTGGGAGTGGGGCTGGAGCGGTGGCTTGGTGGTTACAGCGCTTGCTTGGCATGCGCAAGTACACGAGTTCAAACCCCAGCACCCACGTACACAACTAAGTGTCAGAGCAACGAAAGCCATGTGAAGAATACAATGGGAATTCTCTCTCTCTCTCTGTCCTTCTCTCTTAAGAAAAAAAAAAAAAACAAAAAAGAGTTGGGAGTGGGAGTTGACGGTCTAAGATTTGAAATAACCCTCAAGGAGGGACATTGAGAGTCCTGGGAGGTAGGATCAACAGGTGGTGGCGCTCGGGCCCACGTGGCTGCACAGCTGGTATGATGCAGGTAAAAAGGCTGGCAGGGTACAACTCATGGCAGGTGCATATGGAGGATCTGGGACTTAATACGAACTTTTTTTTTTTTTGGTTCCAGGAATTGAAACTCCTAACATGTAAGCGTCAGGAAGACAGCAAAGGATGGCCAGGAAGATAGGAGGAAACCCAGGTGAGAAGAAATAGGAGAGGAGAGTATTTTTTTGGAAAGAGAAGTGGTCCTTTTCAGTATTTACCCTGAGGAATTAGAGTCATCTTACTACAGTGATACATGCATACCCATGCTTATAGCAGCACAATTCACAACAGCCAAAGTATGGAACCAGCCTAGATGTCCATCAGTGGATGAATGGATAAAGAAAATGTGGTATTATTCAGCCATAAAGGAAAATGAATACTGTTGATGAGATTGCAAACTGGTACAACCACTCTGGAAAGGAGTGCGGAAAGCCCTGAATTAGGGATGGAACCACCATAAGATCCAGCTATCCACTCCTGGGTATTTTCCCAGAAGAGCTAGAATCAGCTTATTACAGAGATACTGTTACATCAATGTTTATAGCAGCTAAAATTATAGAAACAACCAAGATGCCCTTCACTGGATGAATGGATCCAAAAACTGTGGTATATATGTATATGTGTGTGTATATGCATGTATGTATATATATAATTAATTCTACTCAGCTTTTAGAAAGATTGATATCATAGTTTTTGCAGGTAAATGGATGGAAATGGGAAAAAATCATGCTGAGTGAAATAAGCCAAACCCAGAGACTTAAGAGTGGAATGTTTTCTCTCATATGTGGAAGCTAAGGTAAAAACCTAAGATAGGAAGAAAGTTTATGTAATAGACCCACAAAATCTGAAGTAACACAAGCTATGGCAACTATAGCTATGTGGGGGAGAGAGAGGGAGGATATGTGGGGGTTTCAATACTGCAGAGTACATTTGACTCCTATGAGAACCCCAAATATATCCAGGCAGGTATATAAATCTAGTAATTTTGATGTTTAAATTATATGTATATGGTCATTGATTTCTGTAACTTGGGGGAACTAGAGTCACAAGATTGAGGAGTGGCAGAAGCAGGGAGATCCTGGATCTGCAACCTTGACCTTCTCTAGGATTCTACAAGGCCAAGTGCCTCCTTTCCAATTCTAGAATGAAATCTTCTCAGAATGATCTCAACTTCATCCAGAAACTTTTGCTGAAATTCTCAACTGCTGATGGAACCTCGTTTCTGCTTGGCATTCCTCATTAACAAAGTACAAATGCTCATCCTGAACTCTTATCCTTTCCCTTCTAGCCCTACCCAGCCTTTCTGCTTTCTTCTCACCCACATTCCTTGCACTAATTTTTCATTTCTTCACTCCTTTTCCTGGTCTCATATCCAGACAATTTACTTTAAGCTTCAGCAGGACATGGCGCACACCTGTAACCCCAGTTTCTCAGGAGGCTGAGGCTGGAGGATCACAAGTTCAAGGCCAGGCTTGACAACTTTGTGAGACCATGTTTCAAACATGAAAAAGTTTAAAGGCTGGGAATGTATGTCAGTGGTGGAACAACCCTATTTTTTTTTTAAAGGAGAGAGGAAGAGAATCTTTATTCATCTGGCCTGTTTCTCTGACAGTTGTGTATGTGGTGCTGGGGTTCGAACCCAAGTTCTTGAGCATGCCAGATAAGTCCGTTCCTGCCCCACAACCCTAGTTTTAATACTACATGGGTGGGGGCAGCAGACTGCTGCTGCTTCTGCACAACTTAGTCCCCTCCTTCAAACCCCCAAGGCAGGGTTAGAAGAACCCCTATGAAGAACATGTGTGCAACACTGGGATACTTTCAGCTTCAGGTCATAAAAGATATAGGCATGCCCTGGAAACCAGACACCAAAACGGGGCTATCAAAAGCCAGCTAATCACATTACAGTGACACAGAAAAATCCATGTTCACAGCAGCTCAATTTATAATAGCTAAATTATGGAACCAACCCAGATGCCCCTCCCTGGATGAACTGATCCGTAAGCTGTGGTACATATGTACAATGGAATCCTACTCAGCTATCAGAAACAATACTATAGGGCTTGGAGCAGTGGCTCAGCAGTTACGGTGCTTGCCTGGCATGCACAGGCACGCGGGTTCAAACCCTAGCACCATGTACACAGCTAAGTGAGCAACAAAAGCCACATGAAGAAATAAATAAAAATTGATTCTCTGTCTCTGACTGTCCCTCTTTAAAAAAAAAACCAAAAAACAAAATAAAAAACAAAAAAACAAAACAATACTACATACAGCATTTGAAGGCAAATGGATGGCAATGGAAGAAGTCACGCTGAGTGAAATTAGCCTAACCCAGAGACTCAAAGGGCAAATGTTTTCCCTCATTTGTGGAGGCTGGAGCAAAACCCAGGTTTGGGTGAAAAGGCCAAGCTCATGTGCTAAACTCACCAAAGTCTAAACTATACATAATCTAGGAGAACCATGGATATGTGGTAGGTGGGAGGGAAAGAAGAGGGTGAGATCTAGGGTGGGAATCAACAATGTAGCTTACTCTTCATGCCCCCAGAGAAGCCAAATAATACTTATGCAATCATTTAATTCTGAAAAATGCAGTCATACATATATATGAAATCAAGTGACCCATCATCAACAGGAAATTAATTTTATTTTTAAATCCAAGGGGCCAGAACAAATAAAGAAATTCCTCCCCCTGGAGGGCAAACAGGTGACCAAGACTGAGGGAATGGATGACAGCAGGGGCTGGGCAGGAACACATCCAAACCAGACCGAAGAGGATGTCACTCAGGCGCAGCCTCCATCAAATACCCGTTCTCCGGAGCAAGGTACCCGTCACCACCTTCAGACTCCATGTACATGTCTCGGCTGTCATTGCCCAGACCCTCCAGCCCGTTGTCCTGGCCGCCACCCCCTCCTCCTCGAGCCTCATCCCTGCCCCGCTCACCACCCCGCTCCCCCCTCTTGTGCTCGCGATCCCGGTCACGATCACGGTCCCTGCGCCGCTCCCGCTCGCTACGGTGGCTCCGACGTCGTTCCCGGTCACGATCGCGACCTTTCTCCTCTGGACCATCAGGGCCATCAGGACCAAGCTCTCCAGGAGGCCCATCATCAGGAGGTGCATCACCAGGCTCGGAAGGCTCAGCCATGTCGCCGCCGCCGCCTCCACCGCCACCACCTCCACCGCCACCGCCGCCACCACTACCACTGCCACCGCCGCCGCCGCCGCCGCCGCCACCACCACCACGCAGCTCCTCCTTGCGTTCCCGCTCACGCCGTGCCCGCTCACGGCTCCGGCTGCTTCGCCGTTTCCGTTCCCGGTCCTTGTCCTTGCTCCGCTCCCTGGAGCGCCGCCGCTCATCCTTGTCTCGACTCCGGGATCGCCTCCGCCGGTCCCGTGAGCGGGAGCGTCGCCGTTCCCGCTCCTTGTCTCGCTCCCGGCTCCGCTCTCTGCGCTCCCGCTCGCGGTCCCGGTCCCGGTCCCTGTGGGGAAGCGGGGAGGGGCCGGGCCTGGATGAGGTGGGCAGCGGTGTGTGGCAGGGCTCCCCAGGTAACCAAACCCCATCCCAGGAAACTGAGGCCCAATCTTACCTCTCATCATAGCGGGAAGTATCATCGCGGCCTGAATGCCGGATATTCACATCGGCCCCACCTCTTCTGGTACCACCGAGGCCACCTCCTGCGGAATGGCAAAGGAACACAGGGTCAGTGTGGACAGGGGCTGGATACCCAAGGATTGGAAATAGCCTCAAAAAGCAAAAGGCTGAGCAGGTGGGGACGACACACCCCTGTAATCCCAGGGGCTCTGGAGGCTTATAA
>PVKS010027540.1:0-27415 GCA_004027875.1 Aplodontia rufa
CTTTGCTGGGTCTAATACATGAGTTTGACTACCTTTCACCCAAGCCTGGGTTTACCTCCAGCCTCCACAAAAGAGTGAACGCATTCGATCCTTGACTCTTGGGTTTGGCTAACTTTACAGCATGATTTCTTCCATAGCCATCCAGTTACCTTCAAAGGCTGCAATATCATTGTTTCTAATTGCTGACTAGAATTCTATTGTGTGTGTATGTATGTATATGTATGTATATATACACATGTGTGTGTACATATACACATATGTATGCGTATGTATATATATATATATACATACCACAGGTTTTGGATCCATTCATCCAGTGAGGGGCATCTCGGTTGGTTCCGTAATTTAGCTATTTTGAATTGAGCTACTATGAACATAGATTTTGCTGTATTGCTGTAATGTGCTGATTCTAACTCTGGGCAAGTACCTGGAAGATGGATAACTGGATTGTGTGGAGGATCCATACATCCTCCATTGTATGGAGGATCCATACCTAATTTTTTGAGGAGTCTCCACACTGCTTTCTGGAGTCTGCAGTTCCACCAATAGTGTGCTAGTGTTTCTATCTCCCCAAGCAATGACTTCTTTGTGGAATTTAAAGAAACTATTTCCAACCACACTGTCACATGAGTACAAGTACTTTTTTTGGTACTGGAAACACTACGCACCCTATATGAAATATGAAAAAGTCAATTTAAGACAGAAGATATGGTTGTGGTGAGAAGTGGTAGGAAACGCTGAAAGCTATAGTAGCAATCTTGGGCCTTCAAAGATAACAAGAAAGCTAGAAAATTCAAGACCAATTTTATTAGTCTAAAATATGTGAACAGGGGGCTGGCTACAGTGCTGGCTACGGCGCTTGCCTGGCATGTGCGAGGATGCGAGTTCAAATCCCAGCACCATGTACAATGAAGTGTTGGATCAACGAAAGTCATATGAAAAACTAAATAAAATTGATATTCTCTCTTCTCTCACTGTCCATCTCTCTGAAAAAAAATTATAAAATATATGAACAGTTCTTCAACAAGCAGTGTATAAATGATAAAATTACATTTGATTTGAGTGACAGTTATTTATCTTATCACATTATAAATGTACTTAATTGATATTTGTTTTTACAGTCAACCTAGAAAAATAAATGAAGTGGGCTTAATTATAGTCATGGAATAGAACTGTTATAAACCTTTAAAATATAAAAATGATAAGTGTAAAATTAGGAAATGGAGGAAAACAAAGGAGGGGCTGTTGCTCATTTCTTCAGCTGTCATAGATAGCAACGTAACAATGTTTTTCCATTTTAATATAGGAAGACAACAAAAAAAGACTTTTTATTCATGTTGTGGCTTTGTAGCCTTATAATTTTTTAAAACTCCAGGTGCATGCATTACATTTATAATATTGAAAAAGATTGCAGATATGTCTACCTACCAGTACTGCTGTTGGTGAACTGAATACATTCCAGGGCCAAGACAGAAACAGAGGTAGAAAAGATAGGTTAATTCTAGGAAGTTAGGAATTTGTGTCAGAATACAAATGTGACTTTCTGTGTAGGGTGTAAGATTATTTCTTAACTGACTCTGAATTTTGAATGTTAATCCCTGATTCCTTTTGGTGAAATCTAAAAGGAAACTTCTTTTCCTGTCTCTCTCCCTCCCCTCTATCTTCACTCACTCATTCTCTCTTACATCTTATGTACACACAATTGTGGAAATATTTGGAAACATGAGACAATTCTGAGTCTTCCTTCCCTCTAGTGCTGCTAAATAAGATGATGTTTTCTCTGATGTATTAAAGTCCAGAATTAGAAACTTGGTTTGTTCTTATGGTAGAAGTCATGTGATCATGGATAGCCACAGCTATTGGGAGGCAGTATTTGTCTTTTGGAAGCATAAAGAAGAAAGTTGGAAATAAAAATTGCCTTTGTTCCTTCCCTTTTAAAAAAGCAGCCGATCTTAGATTCCAAGCACTCCCATCTTTTTTGGCGATATATATTGTGTGTTTTCCTCCCTCAGACAATCCTTGTTGAAAGAGAATCTTAATTTGATGCCACTTTAAAGTCATGTTGATATCCTGTTTATGCTCTACATAGATAAAATATTTTTTGAAAACTTGTTTTTGGATCTGGAACATGATCTTTTTGAGAAGCAGATTTCTTTTCTTTTTTAAAGATAGATGGACAGTGAGAGAGGAAAAGAGAAAGAGAGACTCAATTTTATTTAGTTTTCATTGCTCCGAGACTTCATTGTGTATGTGGTGCTGGGGTTTGAACACACGTAATCGTACGTACCAGGCAAGCGCCATAGCCACTGAGCCACTGCTCCAGCCCCAAGAAGCAGATTTCTATTTCTATTTTGTTCAGAGTTGATTTTAAAAATTAGAAAATCTTATGATATTATAGGCCTTTAAGGATTGAAAACGTAAGCTGCAAAAGACTCTGTAAGACTCGATTATTCTAAATATGAGTCTGCTTAAATTGTACATAGTAAGCCAGAATATAGAAAAATCAAAAAATCAAGGTATATAAATATGTGACCTCAAATAACTTCAATATAAGAAATACTTTAAGCATTTTACTAGAAATTTTGAAAGTTGTATGTGAGAGGGTGATGGTTTCCTCAAACATATAAAAATAAATATAAAATTATGTTTGGCAGTTAAGTTATGCTTTTAAACATTTTGTAAGCTGTTATTCAGCCTTCTAAAAATACAACTACCTTCAATGAAAGAAATTGGCATATATATTCTTGAAGAGAATGGGAGTTCTAAAAATGCTTGACTCTAATAAGAAATTGGTAGTAGAGGAGTTAAAAGATAAAAATATGAGTCAGATTTATTTCATGAGGTGTATTAGTGAGATATCTGTAAAAAAGGCTGGTAAATATTCTCTTCTGTTTTCTTATATTGCATTACTTTTGTGAGAGATTTCATACTAACTATGTATCTGAAATTTGTGAGAGATGTTGAAAGTTAATGGCATTACTTCTAACATAGCTGTGGCATGAGATATCCTCATGATCCACAGTTGCATCAAATGAGATCAGTGTACTTTTTGTTTTGAGATGGGTCTTGCTATGTTGCCTAGGCTGGTCTGGAACCCTGGACTCAAATAATTCTTCTGTCTCACCTCCTGAATAGTTGGGACTTCAGGAGTAGCTACCACATCCCTGCTGAGATCAGTTTTTCTTTATTAAAGCTATCTGAGGATATTGATAGACTCCTGCCTGTATATTTACCTTGGGAACTTCAGAATGTCACAGTCATGCTCTGAGATTCTCTTTATGTGACAGCCCCTAATGATCTTCTGTCTGGTCAGGATCAGGTTAGTGGAAAAGGGAACAGTGTCTCATTTTGCAATTTCTTGCCTAGTCCTTGGTGAATACAGACAATTTGATATAATTCTTAGTAGATTGAATTGAGTTTGAAAGGTTAGTCTTTGGTAATTAGAATAATTCCCTTCCGGCAGACCATTCAAGATTTGTTAAGAATAGATAAGACTAGAAATAAAGTGGTAACAGATATCTCAAGACCATACTAATTGGAGTTAGACGTCAGGGTCCCCAGACCATTAAGGAAGGACGAGAGGAGGAGAGACAGTGATAACACGAAACCATCAAAACTTGGGTAGTTTTTACATCTCATTTATTCTCCATGTCTTTGGCTTTGGGTTTAAAATTCTTCATATAATTTAAATTGCTATTCCTGATCTTTTCCTGTGTGTATGTGTGTGCGTGCACATGCTTGTGCGGGACATAACGTTGGTTTGCCGTTTGCACATGTGATATGTGTTTGTCGACACCTTTTCCCTTTGGAGGACAGTTAATATGTTGCTGATCAGATTGAAATGCTATACCACCAGTAAGTACATTTAGCTTATTTAAAAATGAAAATTTGAAATAATTTGTATTATGCATGTATTGGTTTCTAATTGTTTTTGAGAATGTACAGTACACAGTGTAAGTTGGTGGTGAACAGTGGATGGGCAGCTGGGCCTGGAACGTTTAGAGCAACCACTGACAGAAGGATGACCGAATACAGGAAGTGGGCTGCTGAGCTTCACCAGCTCCCATGCTTTTAACTGCCCCAGCTAGACACCCCATTCCTTGACCTACCTGTCCATCAGTGAATCTGTAGACCTATTTTCTCAGCTCAGCCTGGCCTTACTTCAGTGATAAAAGGAGGAAAAGCCGGCAACAGCAAACATCATTCAAGATGTCAGCAAAGGAAGCAGAACAGATTGCAAAACAGACTTAGCTATTGGAAGCCTGTCTAGCAGTCCAGAGATATCTGGAACTGAAGAGGGAAGGGAGATATCCTTAGGCATTGAAGTTGGAGACCTCAGACCTCTGTTTGAGCTTGACTGGGGATGATTGTAACCCCAACTGTACTACCAGTAGAGAAAGTAGAGAAAGTTGAGCTCAGAAAAGAAAAGGACTCGGATAGCATGGTGGATACTGGCCTTTACTCCCATTGATGAAAACTGAATTCATGACTGCTCAGAAGAAGAAGAGCAACCTCAGCACTGTGCTCAATGCAAGCAAGCTAACCATGACCAGGTCTTATCAGACAGTTAGTGGTCCCTGGAGGACTAGAGACAACAGCTCTGCCCCACCTTCCCTGACAAGCCCTGCCTGCCCTTCAGGAGAGGGAGCTGGATTCAAGTGTCTGCTTTGTGTATGAGGCCTGTGGGGCAGAAAGAGTCCTTATATAGAGGTTCCACTTGCAGCATGGACTTGAGAGCCATACTGGTTGTGTCAATACTTGCACTTAAGCTGGAGCAGCACGTGGCTGGCCAGTGGGTGCAATGACCTGAAGGCGTGGTGTGGGATTGGGTATAGCAGCAGCCAGTACTCAGCTTTGAAAGTGGCCATAAAAGTAGTATCTTTCGGACCAAATTCTTTCCTAGCAGTGATGATTCTGCCCTGGCCACATATGCTGGAGATGAGCAGGTTTGCGCAGCAGAATTGTCTGCCTCACAATGCTGCAAGAATACAAAGCATGTGACCCAGCACAAGGGAGCGTCCCACAAGTTGGCCCTGGAACCAGACTTTCCCTGTACTTTCCCATCTGCAGGTTAAGATGCAGTTGTCTTCACAATTGACCTGAGACAAGACTGGCCAGCTTTGAAACTGGTGGTGACAAAAGAAAAAGAAGAAAGTGGGGCAGTGTGTAATCTATGTGAATCCTGCCATTACTCACCAGTTTACAGTATGTGGACAAGATTAGATTGTAAGGGTTTATGACCAGAGAAAAATTGTTGAGAATGAAAATATTGGCATACTCAAGAAGTTCTGTCCTTATCACCCGGTAACAGTGAGTCCAAAGCAAACCTCACCTGTCTGTGTATAGCCATAACAGCATAGAGCCAGTTATAATGATGAAGGTATTTGCTTCACTTTCTATCACAGTGATGGGATCCAGTATATTAACAAATATAAGGGCCACAGAAATAATGCCATGGTAAAAGGTGTTCCAAGAGTGAGATTTTGGTGAGTGGTAGTGACTGGACACATCTTCTCTGAGAAAGCATCCTGCCTGGTGCTGAAACTGTGGCTCAGCAGTTATGGCACTTGCCTGGCATGTGCAAGTACGCAGGTTCAAACCCAGCACCACGTATACAACAAGTGTCAGAGCAACAAAAGTCACACGAAAAACTAAATAAAAATTGCTTCTCTCTTTCTTTGTCTCTCACTGTCCCTCTTTTCTTTAAAAAAAAAAAAAAAAGAAAGAAAGAAAGAAAGAAATCATCCTACCAGATCATTCAGTTCATGGAAGGATACAAGTACAAGGGAGGTGTGGTAAATTATCTCAAGCCACATCCTCACCTGCCATTGCTGTCACTGGACCATGATGTGAAGACTGGACACCCCCAGCTGACACTTCCATTGAACTGACAGGATTAAAGAAGGAGATGAAGATGAGTGAGCAAGAGCAAGATGAAGATAGCTTATAACACACTGTTAGTCATATGCTTTGGTTTTTTATGCATCACCTGAGAGCGAGACACCATCACCAGTGTTGGTGAGAATCTGGGGTTGGGGCTGTGGATATGAACTCTGACGCATTTCCCAGCTGCTTGGACACATTAGACTAGGAGGAGGGTCCAACCAGGTGCAGTGCGTGCCATCCTGAGGCATCATACTTAGGAGGGGTGGGCTGGGGCTCCCAACCTCATCTAGCCTGGGTACTACTTTCCTATCCCAGGCCCTTACATTCAGCACTTTGGACTTTTTATTTAGATAAAGACATCCCAGGAGAAGGGATAGACCAGAAGAGATTGAACCAATAGAGGGTACCTAGGAGTTGATCCCTGGAGTGGGGTTCTGTAGAGAAGTGCTAAGGACTCAGCAGAAATGGCCCCTCTGAAGTGTTTTTTGGGGTAGTGGGGGAGCCTGTTTTGTTAACTGATATAGGTTTGGGAATGGGGATTCTTTTTCTTTTAATTTTGTTTCCCTTGGGGGGATATTGAACAAATTGTATTGCTGATATGTGCTGATATGTGACAATGCATCCCATCATTATGTAAAACTATAAATAAATTAAAATAAAATATATAAACTAAAAAAGAAAAAAAAATAATTTTGTTTCCTTTGTGAGGGTAGATTGGGGGGAACAACTGGCTTTTTAGTACCAAGGTGCCAGAGTAGAGGGTAGGAGTGCCACTGCCTCTTTGGTTTAGGTTTTTGACCCTTTTTTCCTTAAAGAAAGAGGGGACAGTGAGAGAGAAAGAGAGAAGCTATTTTTATTTAGCTTTTCATATGACTTCCCTTCCTCCTAGACTTCGTTGTGTATGTGGTGCTGGGGTTTGAGCATGCCAGGGAAGTGCTGAAACCACTGAGCTTTCGCTCCAGCCCTTTTTCCTTTGTTTTTTTAAAGCTTATGACAGTTTCATTGTTTTTTTTTCCCCCTGAGCAATCCTATCCCAGGATCCTGTTTTTCTAGGAAGTTTTTAGTTAGAACCCTTAACCATTCCACACTTTTCACTTTCCTACCTTGTTCTTTCTCTGTACTTGATTATGTATCTTTCACTTTTCACTTTTCTTTATCACATCACCCCCTAAATAGCTTTTGTATTGGAGGTTGGAGAGAGGTGAGAGGAGGAGCAGGGTAAAGAATAGTAGGAAGGATATTATCTCTCCTGTATGTATATATATTTTTTTGTTGTTTATATTTTGTTTTAAAGAATTGTTTAGTGGCAGCAATCTTACATATCACTGTCAAAAGAGTTCTAACTTTGTATCTATGAATATATTAAAATCAAGTCAAACTTGGGGAAAATGTACATTACGGATAAATTTTGGGTGAATGTGACAAAAACAATATTTATCAATTTTATATATGGAAAATCTATTGTGAATAACAGTAGTGGAAAAACATTGAATTACTGATGTGAACTCTCATGGATAGAACAAATGCAAGTGTCCCACAGACAAAACTTGCTAGAGATGTGAGAAGTGTGACTAGCTGCATTGTTTCTTTCTTTGCTTAGTATGTTACTTACATTTGGACAAGACTGGGCTTACATTCCATTCTGTACATAGGGGACATCTGGGTGAAATATTTTGAATTTAAATATAATAATTCTTTTCTCCACTGCTTTATTTATTAGTTGGATTAGGGAAGAATGAACAGAGTGTAATTGATCGGAGAAGAGGAAAAAATCTTTGAAGATTTTAATGTTAAACTTGTTAAAGGTTAGGATTGTTTACTTAGATATTTAAAATTAAGAATACTTAATCTTATCCAGAATCTCCAGAATAAACATAAACATGTCTTTAGATAATTTGAATACATTTATTGCTTAAGTAACAACCCTTAAATTGAGAATATGTAAAAATAACCTCATTAAAAAACAAAAGACCGTATAGTAGTATATTGTACATAAGAGGAATGGTATGTACTCATTATAATTTTTAAGTATTTTTTTTTTAAAGAGAGGGACAGTAAGAGAGAAAGAATCAATTTTTTATTTAGTTTTTGATGTGGCTTTCATTGCTCTAGTGCTGGGGTTTGAACCTTCATCCTTGTACATGCCAGGAAAAAGCCATAACTGCTGAGCCACACTCCAGCCCCTGTTTTAAGTATTTTTAAATATTGCTGAAATGAAATTTTTTTCAAGGCTAGATCATTCATTTGTATAGACATTTCCTGAGTGCGTAGTAGGTCACACATGCCTATATTTCCTATGGTTTATGAGGCTGGGGTAAAAGGATTACAAATTCAATGCCAGCCTCAACAATTTAGAGACCTAAGCAGTTTTGTTGAGACCATGTCCCCCTCCCCAAAAAGAATCTGTACATGTTCAGTTCATATGCATTTGTTTGGTTATTCAGTATTTTTGATCTGTGGTGGGCAGAATCCATGGATCCTAAAACCATGAAAACAGCCAGCTCTGCATAATATGCTTTCATTTATATAAAACAAAATCTTTACGCTAAGCGGTGCTTGAAGTTCGTAGGTTATTACAGCAGTTGGTTACTTTTCCCTGTATATGTTTTGTCTTATACTATAAATGTTTTCCATGTACATGTATGAACTTTTAGGTAAAAGCTGTAGTTAATAAAAAAAAAAAAACATAGTGGTATTGAAAAGATTGTTAGTCTACTGAATTAGACATACATGTAGAAGCTTTAGTCATTTATAGCATAACTGGTTTAGGAGTGATACAAGTTAGTATCATGGTGATACATTGTTTTTAATTAAATGTGTGGACTTTCAAAAATTTTACCAGATTTTATTAGCTTTTCAATTTAAGTTTTCCATTTATGCTTGTTCTATGCTGTTACCTTGGGTTTCATATTTGTGATATATAATTTATTATGCAATAGAAAAGAGGAAAAACAAAAATATAAATTATAATATATGCATTTTAAAGTGAAAATTGAATCATATTTTTCTAGCTTTAATTAATTAATTAATTAATTTTTTGGTGGCACTGGAGATTGAACCAAGAGGCTTTCTACTTTCTAGTAGGCTGCTTCTTCTTTGGTTTTTTTTTTTTTTCTTTCTTTTTTTAAAAATCATCTGATTTTTGTTTCTCTCCTATGGTTGTGTATGTGGTGTTAGGGAGCGAACCCAGGTCCTTGTGTATCCTAGACAAGTTTTCTACCGCAGAGCCACCTTTCCAGCCCTTTCCAGCCACCTTTCTAACACCTTTCTAGAAGTTTGTTTTAATGTTGGGTAGGTGAAATCACTACATTTGTCTTATTACCAGTTATTTATTCTTGTTTTGTTTGAAAGTGTGGATTTTGAGCCAAGGGTGGTAGCTGTCATCCCATGTACTTGGGAGGCTGGGGGCAAGAAGATCTCAAGTTTGAGGCTAGCCTGGACAATTAGGAGACTGTTTTAAAACCAGGAAAAGAAAACGGGGGGGGGGCTTTATGGATTTAGCTCAGTGGTAGAGCACCCCAAAGTTCAATCTGTAGTTCAGAAGAGAAGTGGGTTTTGAGGTCTCACCATTCCTTTAATAGGAAAAAACATGTATTAGATGGGAAGAAAAACTTGTTTACTAAGAATTGTTGTTTAAAAAAGTCTTATGTGGGGAACAAACTTCAAAAAGGTGTTGAGTCATGCAAGATAGATGACCGTCAGCACATTTCTACTTTTTTGTTGTTGTTGTTTTGTTTTCTTTTTGTGTATTCAACAAAACTAGTACTGGACCTAGACATTTATTAAGCTTCTTCTGTCCTTTTCTACCTTTTTTTCTTTTTTAATAAGACAAAGGGACAGGGAGAGAGAGGGAGAAAGATTCAATTTTTAGTTTTTCATGTGACTTTTGTTGTTCTAACACTTTGTTGTATACATGGTGCTGGGGTTTGAACTTGTGTCCTTGCGTATGTCAGGCAGGTGCTGTAACTGCCAAGCCACCGCTCCAGCCCCCTTTTCTACCTTTTTTATGTGAGACTTCCTTTTAGATATTTGAATTTTATTTTAGCATTTTCACATATGATTTTACAGTATTTTTATGTTGGTTCACATATTTGTTTTCATGGCTTAACATGTTAAATATTATTTACATTTTAATATCTCTGCCCCTGGCAAAAAATGAAAGATTTTGTGTCATTGAAATCCGTTTTACACAGATGGGAAGACTTTTTTTTTTTTTTTTTGGTATAAATTGAGGTTGAACTGAAGGTGGCTCACTTTTATGATGACTGGGTCTTAAGATATAGGGGTGTGAATATTTTTTCACACCCTTTTGCCCTGTGCTGTGTGGTACAGGCTATCATATTAACAAAGCATTCTGCAAATATCAAACTGGGAAAACAATTATTATGGTATATAACAAAAAAGTTATAGAGGTCTTGAAATTTATATTCTGTTTATACTGAATATTTCCAGTTTCTCATTTTATTGACCTAAAAATATAGTTGAGGAATAAATGTTTTTATCATCAAAAATTATTGCTAATAGGTTAGGGTATGCTCAGTGGTAGCATGTATGCTTAGCATACACAATACCCCAGCACTAAAACCTGAGTACCCTAATCATTATTGGTGGTAGAGATAATTTAAAAGGGGTTAAAATGCACTTCTGGTACAAAGCATACCTTAACATAAATGTAAACAGTATGTGTGTCTGAATTATAATACTTAAATAAATCAATTCTTTACTTTAATTCCAGTTAGCCTTTTGAGTCACACAGTTCTGGATTTGAATTTGGATTCGACTCTGCTGTGTAACTGTGTACCCTGTCAGAGACTTGGTTTTCTTTTCTGTAAAATGAGAATATTATTACTTGGAGATAATATAATTGGGTGATTCTGAAGATAGAAATTGGAGCCAATGGCCTAGATTCCAGTCTTAGCTAGGAATAATTAGGCAGGTTGCTTAGCCTCTCTATGTCCTTTTCCACATGTGTAAAATGTTGATAATATTAGCACCTTTTAGGATTTTTGTGAGAATAATATACATATACAAAAGCATTTGAAATGGCGTATAGTAAGCATAATAATATACTTATTATTTTAAATCATTATACATAGTTGGGTTGTTAGGTTTTAATAGCATATGTGTTAAAAAAACAACTTCTGCATTGCCTAGCACAGTACTAATGCTTCCTAAATACCAGAAACTAAGTAGCAGCTACTTTATCTCATTTCATTTCATATGAACCTCTTTTTAGAAGAAATCTTGCCTGTATTGTTGATTGCACCTATAACAGTTTTTGAACAGTAGATACACCAAATTTCTTAAGCTACTAAGAGTCTAGTAAGGGATAATTTCCTTGATTCCTAAATAAATTTAAAGGTACTACTAGAAAGTAAATATGCACATGGTATATAATTTATTTTAGTAATCATAAGTCAGTAGAATGTTAATCATGACCATATAGGTATTTATAGATTAGTGTATAGAAAGCCAGTTTCCCACTAAAAGATAAGTACTAAGATAATTATTTTTAATGCTCTCAACAACTATAATATAAATATTGTATAATCCATTTGCTTTATGTTGCAGATTGCTAACTTGACATTATCTTTTCTCCTTCTTTGCATCTTTAATACAGCCGTTAATCTCTCTCCAAGGCTTTTACTAAGGATAAATTGCAGTGTAACTCACTTCAACCTCTTTTGTTTAAACCAGGAAGCTAGACGTGTTAAATGGCTTTAAGTGTGTGTGTGTGTGTTCATGCAGCGTGTGTGCATGTGTATATAAATATACACATATATAATTCTTATTTGACATTTTGGGATTTTAAAATTTGACATGGCAAAATAAGAGACTCTTTATCTGTTTTGTCTTTTGAAATTACTTGATATAAGTTTGCTTTGAAATAGAGCTTCTGTATCTTTAAAAAACACACAGTGAATCACCCCCTGCTCTTTTGGTAGATGCCTGGCTAGTGAACAGCTAAGCTGCTTTAGGCATGTAATAGAACATTCCATTTCCTGTTCCCTTGCTGACACAGAGGAGTGTTCCTGCTGGCAATGATCTAATCATAGTGCAGTAAGAAACATGGCAGTTTGATAAAACATGGTGGAGACAGCGGCTGAAATGGAAGCATATGTTCTAGAAGACATTCTTGAGGTAGGGTTAGGTTTGTAAACGAAATGAAAGTTGAAATCTGAACAAAGAAATCTTATCTGCTGAAATTATTTTACAGATGAATAGATTAGAGGAGAGAGCAAAGAGGCAGAACATAAAAGCAGGACACGGTCAGACCTTATTCCGTGTGAGAATGTTGTCTGTCTGGTTCACATGATTACCAAAGAAGTCTAGAATTATTTTATTTAAACTTCATGTTTTATAAATTGTAGATACATATTTGGTAGGGGGAAAAAGGGAGAAGGGGTTTGGACTTAATTAAAAAGCCTGTGCTGGTGGTGACCTTTAGATTTACTCATTAGAAGGTGGGGTCTGCAAATCGGCTTTAAGTAGGTTTAGTATCTTATGTCTTAGAATTCATTTACATATCTAAGCCTAAAGCTGTGTTTGCAATTAACTCTTAAAAAACAGCTGGTTATTATATCTTAAAACTAAGTATATAATCTAATTGCTTAATTTAGGTGGCACACTTTGAACCTAGATTTCTCATGTGACTTTTATTACTATGAAATATAATTATGAAACTAAAAAATGGTAAAAACTAAAATTTTAGCTTAAGAATGCTATGAATAAAAATTTCATGTGATTCAAGTTGTGAGAATTTCAAATTATATTTTTTCTGATTGTATCAGTTTTATAAAAATTATATGAGTATGTAAATCAAGGAAATGGCATGTGAAACTACAAGTGAAACTATAATTGATTTTGGCTTTGGTTATAGTATACTACCAAAAATTTGTATTTATAGGTAAAGATATTTAAATCCCATTTTCTTATCTGCTGGGTTGTAGGGTTTTTTTTTTTCCTCATTAAGGAAAAATAAACCTGCCAAATTCAGATAAAGAGGCTTCCTGATGGTGAGTGATATTCCTAATACATATACTACTAGGATAATTTTTATTAACTGTTTCACTGTCATCAGGAAGAGATTTTTATTGTGGGGAGAGGGCTTGGGAGAAGCTATAAAAGAGAAGCTAGGCGGGGTTAGTAGGAGAAAAAAAGCCTATGCGCATTATAAAGTGCTGCATGATCAATGAGCATTTTCTGGAGTCCCTCTGTGTGTGCCTGGAGCTGACATTGCAGCAAGTCTCAATGGTTGTTCTGCAGAAGGAAAACTGATTCCATTGTATTATCTGCCACCTTGCAGACACCTGCCAACATACTCTCTTCTCTTTCCTAAAAACTATTTTGTGATTAATTTCCATTCTTTTCCTCTTTTACTTGGGCCTTTTAAGTGAGTTCTCTTAAAAATACTGTGGTGAGATTATTCTACAAAAAAATAGTGGTTTACACTTTTATCAAGAGACTTGAGTAATTATGAGTAGTCATGTGACTTTTAGTGGCTCAGTTTAAACAAGTCTAATTAGATTATGAAGTTTAGTGGTACATTTTAATTTGCACTTAAAAATGCTTCGTATTGTACAGAAATGTTCTTTATAGATGTTGATGACTCTTTACAGTTTTCTTTGGCCATTTAAAATTTCAGCATGTAACGGATTTTAAAAGTCTTATTTATTGTTGGCGAAAAATCCACTTGAGCATAGTTTTGTGCTTTAAGTACAGATTTTTTGAACGCTCTTTTAACAGTTGGATTTTTACTATTTTCATTGAAATTGGTTAAGATCTTGCATTACCTAATTTATTCATCATTTCTAGTTATTAAAATTATCTCTCCTTTTTAAATTATTCATTCTAATTTTCCATCTGTGTTAATTAACTTGGTTTCTTTATACCTGTTGCATTAAATCATATTGAGTAGTCTCTATTTAGAATATTATGATTTAATTAGTGTTTATTAATAATGGGTGGGTTACATGTGAAAAATTTCCCGTTAATAATAGGATTATTTTTCATGATAAGTATTATATTGACTTAATGCTAAAAATAAAAGTACAGACAATAAATTTGCTAACTCTAAAGTGAAATATATTATTTTCTAAAGCACCTTATGTTGCAAGTCAATAGTTGTGTATTATATAATGAGTTTTCCAGAATTTTTTTTTTAAGGGAGAGAGAGAGAGAGAACCAACTTTATTTTTTCATCTGGCCTTTGTTTCTCTGACATTCAGTTGTTTATGTGGTGCTGGGGTTTGAACCTGGGTAGTCAGGTATGCCAGGCAAGTGTGATAATGCTGAGCCACTGATCCAGCCCCCAGAAAAAAAAATTTTTAAAGGGATATTTCTTTGCATAAATGTCTAATAATGAATAATGAAATTTGTCTACATACCACAGTGACACCTTTTTTTGTTGTTGTTTCTATAATTTTCACAATGTGAAATTTTATGTAGATTTTACTTGTTTACACTGAATTAACATTGGACTCTTTTGTGCCTTTATGACTTGATCCTTCGAATTGTGAAATTTTAAATGATATTTTTATTAAATCTTGGTTGAAAGGGGAATAGTAGTATTGTAAGTGGATATAGTGCAGATTAATTCTTATAATATTGTGTTTTACCTTTTATTATGTATACCCGCATGAATTAAAGTTGATTTTTTAAGTAAGATATCAGAATAACTTGGTTTGATCTAATATTATTTTTCTTCTTTAAACCAAAGTAATCAAAGTGTTTCTGTTCTTTTGCCCTCTTTCTGTGAAAGGAACTCTAATAGGAAACTAGATAAATACAGATGTTAGGGATGAGAACCCATATACATAGCTCTTATAATGCTTATTTTTCCTGAAACAGATCATAATTTTAGCATTTTTATGTGAATCTTAGTAGTGCTTAGATCAATAGGAAGAAAAAGTCCTCCACATTTCTTATTATTTTTTTGTGTATCCTACATTTGCATGATCAAGGACTACATACATAAACCTGAGATTTAAAAGTAGGATTTTTTTTTTTTTAAGAGAGGGACAGTGAGAGAATGAGAGAATCAGTTTGATTTAGTTTTTTCATATGACTTTCTTTGCTCTGACACTTCATTGTGTATATGGTGCTGGGGTTTAAAACTGTGTCCTCGCACATGACAAGCAAGTGCTGTAACCACTGAGCTACCACTTCAGCCCCAAGCTTTTTTGATGTGAAAACACTAAACATAAGAAAACATTCCAGCAACTTGATACTATATATTCTGATTTTATTATTTATAATTGAATGAGTTTTAGTAATTTTCCATAAAAATTTCCGTAGAAATGAGAAATCTTCACAAATACATCTTTACTTTTAATTAAATTTAGGATGCTTTTTTAGAATATAGTACTTAATTTTTTTTTATTTGCTTTTTTTAATAGTGATTTTGGACTGGGGATGTGACTGAGTTGTAGAGCACTTGTCTGGCATGCAGGAGGCCCTTGGTTTATTTCCTAACACTGCAAAAACAACAACAACAAAAACCAGTTTTTATGAAAACAGAAATATATGTTGTAAGTAATGAGTACAATAATAAATGTCATGCCCCATCTTTTTTTTTTTAAACCAGGGTTTTTTTTTATTAGTTCAATATAATCTTACAGTTTGGAGGGAATTATAACATATTCATGCATATATGGATATTGACATGGTGACATAGTAAGTTAAGGCCGATCAGGATCTACGCCCCTTCATCCATTCCCCAAACTCATGTCTCTTCTGTAATCCCACCATACTGTAGTTTGAAATGAACATATATGTGTATAATAATTGTTGATATTTCTGAGTTTCTCTGTCTGCCCCTGTATAGCTAGGCTTCTAATGGGAGTTGAGTATTCCTGATTGTATTGATAACCACCCCTTTCCCTCCTCCTTCCCCTGCTTCATTCCCTTCTTCCCTCTCCTTCATAGGTATGGTTCCCCCAGCTTATGTGACATTTCAATTATGGTGAGTTTATTACTTAAACTCAGCCTGTCATCCTGTCTTAGGTTTTACACTAGCTTCCACATAAGAGAGAAAACATTTGGCCTTAAAGTCTCTGAGTTTGGGATATTTCACTCAGCATAATTTTTTCCATTTCCATTCATTTCTCATGCCCTGTCTTATTCCTTTGTCAACTAAAGCCAGTTTTTATGAAAATAAGAATATATCTAGTATTAAGTATGATAATAATTCTCATGCCTCATCTAATTCCTTTGTTAAGTAAAGCCAAAGATTTCTAGGTTCATCTGTGCTTGATGTTACAGGTTGTATAGTATATCAGGTAAAGCCCCAAACTCTGTGATTGTTTCTTTGGCACTATGGACTGGTGATTTGACTGAACTCTAGGTTGGAACCGAAATAGGGGTCAGATCTAAGAAAGTAAGCAGGTTTATTATAGAACTGTTTCTTACTCTGTATTTATCTTGGTATCAGAGCCGTTGTTTTTTTTTTTTTAACATTGAAAGAGTCATAGAGAAGTTATTGTTTCTTTTTCATTTGACACAAGGATGAAATAATAGTAGTAAATGGTGGGTAAACAGGGAAAATCCACTTGCTACTTACCATTATTTTTGGTAATGATACCAAATCTCCCTTGTAATAAGTAGCCTCTTTTGATAATTACTTGCTATATTTCTTTTTATTATATAAAACACATTAGCTTTTTTAATGCTCATATTTGTATGCTATACCAGTAAGTCTTTTGTAGATCCTAAAGTTACATTTAGTGTAACCATGGTGAAATGTTCTACTAGGAAGAGTTGGAGTAACTCTTAGGACCTAAGTATAAGGAGGTCTAGAGACTAAAAAATTAGCTAAAAATTTATAAATTATGAGTTGATATAAGGAATACTTGCCATTCATTGAGAGATTTTGGATTTAAGATGAGACATGTTGGACCTTGAATCTCATAATTTCACCCAAATATTTATTATGTACTTGAGTATGCTAGACACTTTTGAAATTAAGTGAGGTTAGTCCAGCTAATTTTGTTTCACAAAGTGAAAGTGCAGAAAAAGAAATGTCTGTCATTGGTATTTTAAACAGTCTTGAATTCAGAATACTAATATTTTACTTCATTGGTTCCGTCTGAATAGTTTAAAATCTATTTTCAGCAATGCCCTTAGAAAGCTAGTATCTTTTCATAGATCCTTTACCTGCACCTTTAGTTTGTCTTTTTTATGTCTGTTATATGTATTTATGAATTTTATGTCTGTTTTATGTATTTATGAATGTGTGGCTGTCAAGAACATCCTCTGGATCTCATTTTCATCTTTTTAACATTGAGAATTTTTTATCCTTACCACATAAAATAGGACATATATACATATAACCACACATTGGTTACATATATTTTACATGTTTCTAATGTTGGAGTATGTATGATCTTATTTGGCAGTGTAGTTTAATTTGGAAAGATTGGGCAGAAGTTACAATATTGCTTTCATACATCAACTTTGGATAATGTATAGGAGAGTAGCAGAAGATGGCTAAAATATACATTTATGTTAGTTAACAATCCCTGTAAAATAAGACATATATTGGTGGTATAGGGAGGCTCCAGACAGCATGCAAAAAAGGTAGTGTGATTAGGAATATGTGCATTAATTTACCATGTAGTTTATCTGCACATATATACAAAAACATTGGCACTTTCCTGGTTCTGAATTGGTAGGGGTCTTTTTTTTTAAACATTTAAAGAACTCATTCAGATATGAAATAACTTGATCACTACAAAATCGATGAGCATCAAAGCCCTACTTAACCATTTGGCTTAGTATATATCTTCCAAATTTATGAAAACAAAGGATTTTCATTAGACTTTTTTTTTTTTTTTTTTTTTAAGAGAGAAGGACAGTGAAAGAGAGAGAGTTTTTCACATGGCTTTCATTGCTCCGAGGCTTTGTTGTGTATGTGGTGGGTGCTGGGTTTGAACTCCTGTACTCGCGCATGCTGGGCAAGCGCTGTAACCCCTCCAGCCCCTAGGTGTTCCTTTTAATGTCTGAGATTATAACTTGCTTTCATGAGTAGTTACATTATTGTTGACTTAATACTTTGGTCTTTGATGCAATTAGACTTATAACTAGCTGGATATGTGTTGTAAGTAGGATGTCCACATAGCTGAATGATGGCAATAGTAATTAGCAAATTAGCTATCATGTATTTAGTATTTAAGTTAATATAAATAGAGACTCTGTGCTATGTGCTTCACAAACACTTGTTTTATTTCATCTTTTGGGTGGTTCTGTGAGGATCCAAGAAAATTTGTAAAGAACAAATGAGGTAATATCTGTAAATGTTTACATTAAAGCACTTTGTAGTTGAAACTGTTCTTTTTTAAAACAATGATAACCTTTAGTACTATGCTTATGTTATCACCTACCAATCGACAGATGAAAATTAGAGCCTCAGATGAGTCAAGCAATGTTTTTCTTCTTTCCTTTCTTTCTGTTGAGGAGTAAAAAGAGTTTTTGTTTGTGAATGATGTCAATATTTGCCATATTTGAAATTAAAATTCAAAAAATTTAAAAACAAAATATTCATTTAGAAATAATACTAAACCTATTACATTTCAATATACTTTCTTCAAAAATATTTTTCAAGAGCAACTAGTGAGCGGAGAGGTATTGTTTTGCATTTTTGCAAATATCTTTGAAGTCTGGTTTAATAGATAGTCATGTTTGCTTTTATATTCACTCTGTTGCAATACATTGTTTCAGTTGAAGTCTCTGAAAAAATCTGGTGATTTCTCAGAGAGACAGAGAAAGAGAGAAACTTTATTTAGTTTTTCACGTGGCCTTCCTTGCTCCAACACTTAGTTGTGTATGTGGTGCTGGGGTTTGAACCCAGGTCCTCGTGCTTACCAGGCAAGCATTGAAACCGCTGAGCCACTGCTCCAGCCCAATTGTGGATATTTTTTGATACCACTCCTAACCTGTATAAGTGGTAGTTTCTTGAAGATTAGTTGCAATAAGGAATCTGAAAAAAAAAATCAGAACTTTTAGATTAAAATTCATTGGTGTATTGTGTACCTTGAAGGTATCAAAACCATGCATGATTTTGTAACATTCACTATTTTACTGCATTTAAAAATATTCTACAGTATTCCTTAAATATCACATTACCTAATATCACTGATTTTGAAGAATTTAGAAACTGGTAAGTTGTGACTTCTATAGTATCAGATCCAAGTTTTCCAGAATTCTGATTTTACTTGAAAATTTGAATTTAATCACTAAAACAACAAATTCGATTCTTTTTTCTTAAAATGACAGTCTTATTTCTTTCACTTTGGAAAAAAATGTCTACCAGATAAGTTTTGAACAAATATAGTCTGTCTTAAGAAAGAATGATGTTCCGTGCAAAGAAATATCTCATTCTGTTCACATTTCCATGTTTTTCTTTAGATCATTACCATACCTAAGTATGCAGCAGAAGTGCTTCCTAGTTCATCCCAGACTGTTAAAAAGTCATATACTCAAGGTTGAAAAAAGTTAATACCTTTTACAGCTTCATAAAGGAAACTGGCCTTGTCCACCCCACCCCACTCCCTGCCACTTTTTAAAGGATTGTAAGCACACAACAAAGAAGAATATGTAGATTAATAACCAGTATACATTGGTGTCATCTTTTGATGTGTGTTTAAAAAGCCAGCAATTTTACCCACCATTGCTTTTGTATCAGTGGAAGTGTCAACGTGGTAAAATAGACAAATAGTCGTATTAGTATTATAAAAATAATTTTGACCTCATAGCCCCTCTGAAAGAGTCTTGGGGATTGCCATATTCCATAGACCACATTTGAATGACTGTTGGTTACCAGTATATTGTCTTAAGTTTATAGTTTATAAGGAAACTATGCTAAGATTTACACCTAACTCTGTTTGATACAGAGATTTTTTTTACTAGTTCATTGTTATTAATTCATTACATACTTCCATCGTCTCAGAGAACTACCATTTAGCAAGTTTAAGAAATGGAAAAAAACCTTGTGGTAAATGGTAATTTGAATGTTGCTTTAAAATTATAAGTCCTATTCTAATCATTCACAAGTTCTGAAAGTAAGGAATTTGTAGGCTCTAGAGGAAAGCAGTGAGTTAAAGGAGAAACTGGAAATAAGTAGAAAATTGTCTTGCTTGTTACATTACATTACATTAAGTAGTAATGATGTTTTGATACTAATAAAATTAAAAACTGAAATGAGTTTGTAACTTTTTTTGTACTGCGGATTGAACCCAGGTGTATTTTACCACTGAAATGTATCCTTAGACTTTTATTTTTATTTTTTGAGCCAGTTGTCTTGCTCTGTTGCTGAGGCTGGCCTAGAACTTGGTGTCCTCCTGCCTCTGTGTCCACATCACTGGGATTACTGGCATGTGCCACTTAGCCTGACATGAGTTTGTAATTTCTATTCAGTGTCTTATGATTAGAAATGGTATTTGTAATATATAATTGTTTCTTGGCTCATTTTAGCAAGTGAAAAAATATATGAAGTTTCTTTTTATCCTTCCATTCTTTACTGTCACAGATGCCACATTAGTTTTCATCTAGTCAGAAGTTCTTTCTCTGAGACTAGTTCAGTTTAATGTTGTCTATAAAAATGAAAACTAAGATTGTGACAATATTTATATTATTTTATCCCAAAATTAAGCTGTTTCAATTTTTTTGTGTAGTAGCAAAATAGTGATTTAAAATTTAGTTTTTAACTTCATTATATTAAATTATATTGTTTATTACAGATTATAATTTTATCACAATTTGTTTTGAACATTGGTGTTGGAAATAATGTGTTTTCATAAGAAAAGAGAAATAGCAGTAACATCTATGTATCTTCCTGTTTTTTCATCTTTCCAAAGTTCAGTTTTTCTCACTGCCTCCAAATTCCGAAGAACATTGTTGGAACATTGTTAAACTGTTTTTGGTGGTTTGTGCTATATGTTTTCCTTGGTTTAGTCTTTGATCTTTTATCTTTCAGCTTTGGCATCTGTTATCTACCTCTTTATGAGTTCTTTTCCCTACTACGGATTGTCCAGATTTTGATCCCCTACTTAGTGTTTGAATATTGCTTGCTAGCCTAATTCAGTTTCATACGGACCATGTCAATTTGTTAACATTTTTTAGCTTATTTTAACATGAATTTGTCCTGTTGCTATTGCCCTGGCCTTTTTCATATGTTCTGTATATAAAAATCATGACTTCCCATCGTAAGAACAACGTATATTTTGTGTGAAGTGTCTACCAAGTTTGGGAAATATAGTTTCTCTTGTATTTCATAAGGAAACATTAGTTAAGATTTTCTAAAAATATGTGCTGCATTTAAGTGGTCACACACACACTGGAAAGTTTTCCTTAGATTTTCTGTCATTTGCTTGTAATTCCAGCTACATTGGAGGCCATGGCAGGAGGATCTCAGCAACTTAGTGAGACCCTATCTCAAAATAAAAAATAAAAAGAAAAGGCTAAGGATGAAGCTAAAGTGGTCAAGCACTCCTAGATTCAATCCTCAGTACCTCTCCCCAGAGGAAAGATTTTGTGTCACATTTGTACAATGTTTTGTTATTTTTTCAAATATCTTTCTCAGTTTTTGTCCTATTGTGTTTATAGTTTTCTCCATGAAATAAAGGGAGATAACCTTGGGTAGAAAAGTATTCAGTGTCCAAAGTATTAGTGTTAAGCCCAACATTTGTCATTGGAAAAATATTTTGATCATCATTTTATGAAGAATGTATATTAGAAAGTTAAATGGGATTGTAAATTATGTTGGCATTAATTTTAAGTACTTCTAGACTAGTGAGCTTTCTTTTTTGTTGTGCTGAGTTTGTAGTGTGATTTTCTGTGAATAGCTTTATTTTTCTTGATGTCTTCAATGACAGGATTGTATTTTGAACATAGTGAATGCTGTTTTTCACTTTAACTTAAGTTAGTCTTGTGTAATGGATAGATATTTTTTTCTTGGGAGTATCTTTAAACTGTTCTTGGCCTTGGTTAGGTGAACATATAAAAAGGGGAAGCAACTGAAAATCATTTATATTATATAAATCAACTCAGGTGATTAGTTGTTTGGGATTTTAAAATTATAAGCTTATAAGGTTTATCTGTTTCAAGAAGTTATTTTATAATCTGTAAAAGTAGTTTGTACCATACAATTTCTCTAAAATGTCATTTAATTATTAAATTTGCAACTGAATTTCTTAAAATTATGTATTTAGTAATTTCTTTCTTTCTTTTTTTTTTTTTTTTAAAAGGGAGAGGGACAGTGAGAGAGACAGAGAAAGAGAGAAACAACTTTATTTAGTTTTTCACATGGCCTTAGTTGCTCCAACACTCAGTTGTGTACGTGGTGCTGGGGTTTGAACCCAGGTCCCCGTGCTTGCCAGGCAAGTGCCGAAACTGCTAAGCTACCGCTCTAGCCCCGTGTTTAGTAATTTCTAAACAAAATGTTTGACATGATGGCATATATCTCCTATATTTTCCAAAAGCTTGAGAATCTTTTTTAGTATGTTATGTCACATTTAAGAATCAATTTCAAGCTCAATTTCAATTTCAAGCTCAATCAATTTCAAGTTTGGCACCTGTACTACGTATTATTTCATTTTGTTTTAACCACCCATTTTTATTTTTATAATACTTAGTCTGAACTGTTTGACTCTACATTGTATTTTACCTAATGTCCCATTGTTCTAATTGTCTACCTGCTAACCTGTTCACCATCATCCTTATTCTAAGTCCTACCATACCCTCACCCTATTTTCTCTCCCTAGTCTTTCTTTGATGTGCATTATCCCTTACCCTTTTCTTCTCTGAAGAAATGAGACCACATACTCAATATTTAAAATATTTTATAGTCTGTGTTATGTCTTTGATTAAATGGTAAATTTTTAAATATAGAGAACTTGATTCTCTTTAAATTTTCAAGATTATTTATATGTCTTCGTAAAATATACTTAATACCGTAAAAAATTTAAAGTAGTTCATAAATATCTATTCTATAGAAGATAAAAATGCAAAGGCAAAATTAATAAATTAAGACCAGGGGTAAGAGTAAAATGCAGAAAACCATGCAGTATGGGTAAATCTAGTTAGTTGGCAGCCAAAGCCAAATTTGGAAACTTGATGAGGTTTGAGATTTGTGTAATCCGTAGTTTCATATGTTTCCTGGATCCATAGTTTCATATATTTACTGGGAGAACTCATATTTCCTAAAACTTAGGTCTAAG
The DNA here is from genome assembly GCA_004027875.1 of Aplodontia rufa. Lineage (NCBI taxonomy): Eukaryota > Metazoa > Chordata > Mammalia > Rodentia > Aplodontiidae > Aplodontia > Aplodontia rufa. Next base: position 23,100 of record PVKS010027540.1, read on the forward strand.
AAAAAAATTTCTCTTTGTCTTATAAAGGAGGTACTGTGTATTGTGGTAGAAAACTGTTTGAACATTCCTGCAATAAACAGCATGCCAGGGATTTACTGATGAAATGTAATTTCGTTAAAAAAAATTGTTAGACACTTGGTCTTCTACTGATTTAAATTGTTCCAAGGTTAAAATTTAGAATCGCTGGTGGAGCTGAGGTTGCAAATTGGTAACTTCTTGACCTCATAGTTAGAAATGTTTTTTTTATATCACACTTAACTTTGGCTCTCACAGTGAACATGATGAACACATGCATATACAACTTATTTACATTTTCTTGAATTTCTCTCAGCATTGTTGTGTAGTTTTCGTTGTTCAGATTTTGCAGATACTTTGTGAAATTTGTCCCTAAATGTTTTTGTTTTCCATATTGAAAATGCTAATTCTTATTATTTTGTATTTTGTTGCTTATATATAAGAATACAATGAATATTTGTATGTCAACCTTGTATCCTGTAGGCTTACTGAATTCACTTAGTTCTCTTTTCGGTTTTTGTTGTTTGTTGGTTATTAGATCTTAAGATTTTCCATGTATCTGATCATATATACAGATAAAGTCAGTTTCTCATTTTCCATCTTTATGTCTTTTAATTCTTTATTACTTAACTTATTGTCCTAGGTAGGACCTCCAGGAAAATTTTAAGTAGAATTGTTGACTGTGAACATCTTGTTCTGCCTGATCTTGGGAAAAAAAATACTCTTAGACAATTAAGTGTGAGGTTATCTGTCAGTTTTTTCTTGATTCTTTTATCTGAGGAAATTCACTTTTATTCTTAGTTTGCTATGAGGTTTTTTTTTTTTATCTTTAAAGAGTTTTGAATTTTGTCTGGTGCTTTTATCTGCATCATTTGGGATTGATTTTGACATTTTCCTCCTTTATTGTTATTGTGTAATTATACTAAATTGATTTTGGATTTTAAACCAACTTTGTATTCTTGGGATCAACACCACTTGATAGTGATATGTGACTTCTTTAGTATTTGACTGGATTTAATTTACTAATACTTTATAAAAGATTATTGTTCATCACAAGGCATATTTTTCTTTAGTTTTCTTGTAATACCTTTGATTACTTCTTGTATCAGAGAAGTGCTAAGTGATGGGATATATATCCATCCTTTTTCCCTGCTTTTTGAAAGTTTATTGTGTATGACTGAATTTCGTGGGAAGGTTTTAATTCAGATTTCAATTTCTTTAGTAGATGTACAACTTTTCTGCCAGTGGTTTTTTGATCATGTTGAGGATTGAACCCAGGTGTGCTTTACTGCTGACCTACATCTCCAGCCTGTTTGCTTGTTTGCTTCATTTATGAGTACCAAGGATTTAACCCAGGGACAATTTACCACTGAACTACAGCTCCAGCCCTTCTAGCTCAGCCTTTGAAGTAATTGAGATTATAGGTGTGTGCCACCATACCTGGTTCGCTGGCTGGCTGGCTGGCTGGGGTCATTCCTCCATCCATCCTTCCCTCCATTGCCTCCCTCCCTCCTTCCCTCCCTTCCTCCCTTCCTTCCTCCCTTCCTTTTCATCCACAGGGTCTCACCAAGTTGCTGAGGCTGGCCTGGAACCTGTAGTCATCCTTGCCTCAGCCTCCAGAGTAGCTGTAATTGCAGGTATGTGCCACAGGGCCTGCTTCTCTGTCAGTTTTGTGTCTTGCAGGGAATTTTCATTCTTAAATGGTTAAATTAGTTAACACAAAGTTGCTCATAATAGTTCTGAACTTTTGAAGTGATGATAGAATCTGTAATAATACTTTTTCTTTCCTGATTCTGGCAATTAGCACTTTTTTTTTTTTACTGTAAATTATCAATTGATTTTCATTTCAGAACACTATTTTTCTGTTTTGTTCATTTTCTATTTTATTGATTTTTTTACTTATTTATTTTTCTCTCTTCTCCTTTACTTTAAATTTGTTTTGGGTTTTCTAACTTCTTTATGTGGAAGGCCAGATTATTATTTTTGACCTTTCCTCCTGTCTACTAGCAATATTAGTAAACTATAAATTTGCCTGAGTGGACTGCTTTGGGACTATGCCAGAAGGTTTTTTTTTTTTTTTTGTACCAGGGCTTGAGCCCAGGCATACTTAACCAGTCAGCTACATCTTTAGCCTTTTTTTATTTTGAGACAGGGTCTTGCTAAGTGCCTTGCTGTGTTGCTGAGGCTGGCTTCGAACAAGCAGTCCTCCTTCCTCAGGCTAGTCCTGGGATAACTAACAGCATGCAGCCCCATGCCTGGCTGCACCATGAGTTTGATATGTTGTATTTTTATTAGTATTCAATTGCGAATGTTTTCCAATATCTCTTGTGATTTCCTCTTTAAATTAGTATGCTTTTTTTTTTTTTAACTGGGATTTCAGTTGAAGGTTAAACTGTAATGCCCAATACTTTGGGACATTCTGTCCTGTGCTTTTTTGATGGTTCTGTTGATATACCATCTTCGGGAATTGAGAATGTAAGTTGATCAGATCTTTCTTGATCCATGGTTCAGATGGGGAATGCTTTTGGGGAAAGGATGTATAAGTTAATTGTTCTATTTTTTTGAGCTTAAAAAAGTGTTGATTGTTTCATTTCTAAATATGTCAGGATGTTATAGGTTTCCAAATTAATTATGTGTGATCAGGGAATATAGTATACTCTGATTTCATTTCTTTTAAATATATTGAAAATCGTCTTTATTTCCCTAAGTATGGTCCATTTTGGTGAGTGAATGTTGTGTGGGACAAAACCCATTTAAGTGTTCCATAAATATCTTTACCGATTTTCTACTTGTTCTATTAACACTGAAACACTGAGAGAGACCAGTGTTAAAATTTCTCAGTATAATTGTAGAGAGGTTCATTCTTTCTGATTTGTCAGTTTTTGCTTCATGTATGGAGCTCTTATTATGAGGTATGTACAAATTTAGGATTCTTATATCTTCTTGCTTAAATGATTCTTTTATTATGAAATTTTCCTCTTCAATTTTGTTAGTTTTCCTTATTTCATCTGAAATATACTTTGATTTTTTTTTTTCTCAAAGAAAGAGGGACAGTGTGAGAGGGAGAGAAAGAGAGAATCAATTTATTTAGTTTTTCGTGTGACCTCTGTTGCTTCAACACTTTGTTTTGTACATGGTGCTGGGGCATGCCAGGCAAGCGCTGTAACTACCAAGCAACCACTCCAGCCCTACATTGATGTTAATAATTGTTCTACCAGCATTTCTGTCACTCATGTTTGTATGGCATATCTTTTTCCATTCTTTTAACATGTCTTTGTCTTTATATTTAAATTGTGTGCTTCTTTTTAAAAAAACAAAGAGGGACAGAGAGGGAAAGAGAATCAAATTATCTAATTCAGTATTAATATTCTAATTAAAAAATAAAATTCTATATATTTATGGTTTATAAGATGATCTTTTAAAATAGGTACAAGTTGTGGTCCATTAGCTAACTCTAGCTAATGGACCTATGCTTTGGTTCACATACCACCTACTTTTTTTGTTTTTGTTTTTGTTTTATTAAGAGTATATAGAGATACAAATGAGAGGGAAACATTATCAAACCATCAATGACCAATGTATATATACATAGTTATCCAGCGGTAATGCCAAAACATAGATGACTACCGTGGGTTTCACCTATTGCAGTTTCCCCCAGAAGAACTCTTGCATTAAATGGGTATCTCGACATACCACCTACTTTTGATGAGAAAACATAAAATCTGTTTTTGGCAGTTTTCAAGTATATAGTACATTGTTATTAGCGATAGTTGAATTGTAAATAGATCTCTACAACTTATTCCTCCTGTCTAACAAATTTTGGCACATACGTACTCCTCATTTACTCTTTGCTTCTGTGAACTGACTTTTTAAGGTTCTACACATAAATGTGTTTCTTTGTGCCTGACTTGTTTCACTTAGCATGATGCCCTCCAGCTTTATCCATGTTGTCTCAAATGAAAAGATTTCCTTTTTAAATGCTGGTTAGTATTCCATTGTGTATATATACACATTTTCTTTGTTCATTCATCCATCATTAGAAACTTAGACTTAAATTTCTACGTCTTCGGTTTTGTGAAAAATACTTCAGTCAGCGTGCAATATCAGTTATCATTATGAAATTTGGATATTGTTTCACTTCGATGTATACCCAGTAACGGGGTTTCTGAATAATATGTTAATAACTCTTTTAGTTTTCTTCAGGAACTTCTATATTATTTTTCTTAATGGCTGTACTAATTTATATTTTCACCAAAATTGTGCCAGAGTTCCATTTTCTGTAATCTTTGCCAACACTTGTT